>JAYXIM010018814.1:0-17976 GCA_037575425.1 Anastrepha fraterculus
TCTGGATAGAGCAGGACAATGGCACAGAAGGTGCGGAATCGTCTCTTCCTCTTCCTCGTCTAGACAACTTCTGCAGAAGTCATGTGTTTGCACACCCATTCTCTGGGCGTGCCTACCAATTAGGCAGTGCCCCGTTATGACTGAAGTCAGTATGTTGAGACTATGTTTGTCTCTCCTTAGTAGAATTTCTGTGCGTTTAGCATTGAGAGTCGGCCACATCTGTCGGGCTATTTTGCAAGTGGCTTCGTTTCGCCATCTTTCATTGGCTATTCTTACAATTTCCTCGTGGATATGTAGTCTACATGTTTGCAAGGGTATTCCTATATCAGTGTCTATGTGTTCATCAGTCAGTTTGGTGCCGATTTTCGCAAGTTCATCAGCTCTGCAGTTCCCCTCTATGTCGCAATGGCCCGGAACCCATGCTATCGTTAGGTGAAATGACTCAGCCATCTCGTTAAGAGATGTGCGGCATTTCATGGCTACCTTAGAGGTTGTCGACTGTTTAGTGAGGGATTTTATCGCCGCCTGGCTATCAGTGAAAATGTAGATATCATCACCAGATATCGCATCACACTGTACCAGTGTCAAGGCTTTCATTATTGCCATCAGTTCCGCCTGAAAGACACTACAGTAGTTGGGGAGCCGAAAACTGAAGGAAATCCCCAGATGCTCGGAATACACACCCCCGCCCACCCTGCCATCGAGCTTTGAGCCATCTGTGTATACATGGATGGACTCGCCCTGTCTTACCACGTCACGCTCCCACTCTTCCCTCGTGGGTAGGAGGGTCACGAACGTTGTAGTGGCAAGTATAGGCGGAATTGTGTAGTCCACCTGTCTGGGAAGTCCCAACGTGCCATCCAGGATTTTGCCGTGGCCATAAATTGTGTTTGACCACTTACTTAAAGTGCTCAGCCTTATTGCTGCGCTGCGCGCCATGTACTTTGCCTGCAGGTCTACCGGAAGGAAGTTTAGTATCACATTTAGTGCTTTCGACGGTGTGGTTGACATTGCACCGGTGATAAGAACAGATGCAAGTCTTTGTACCCTGTCAACCCTTTTGATGTTCACGCCCTTCTCCAGGGCATTCCACCATATTGCAATACCGTAGTAGAGAATTGGCCTAATTACTGCTGTGTACAGCCAGTGTATCATACTGGGCTTTAAACCCCATTTTTTCCCAACGAGCCTTCCGCAGGAGTATAGCGCCGTCGTAGCTTTGCGTACTCTGTCTGCGACTGTGAGTCCCCAATTTAGCTTCCTATCTAGTACAAGTCCTAGGTATTTAGCGTTTTCTGTTACTTTAAGGGGTTTTCCCCCCAAAAGAATTTGTTGAAGAGCAGGTGTTTTGTGTTTCCTGCTAAACAGTATCAGTTCCGTTTTTCCCGGATTTACTTCTAGTCCTCGACTCTTGCACCATAGTGATAGTCTGTTGAGAGCTCTTTGTTGAAGATCACACATAGTTGGAAGGTGTTTGCCAGAGATTGCTATTACAATATCATCTGCGTATGAGATTACCTTACCTCCCATTTTTTCTAGCTCCTGAAGGAGATTATTGACGGTCAGGTTCCATAGAAGTGGAGAGATTACCCCACCCTGCGGTGTGCCCCTGATCGGAAATTTCTTGATGGATGTTTCACCCAAATCTGCGCGAATCGTCCGCCCGACTAGCATTCGCTCTATGAGCGAGACGAGCGCTCTGTTTACTCCCATTTCTGTTAGCGATTTGGTAATTGCTTCCGGGTGTATGTTATTGAAAGCACCCTCGATGTCTAGAAAGACAGCAAGGGTGTATTCCTTATAGTGAAGTGATTTCTCAATCGTGTCGACCAGCGAGTGAAGCGCCGTCTCCACTGATTTGCCTTTGCTGTATGCATGTTGGGAAGGTGATAGCTTGTTGCCAATCTTCCCCTTGATGTGCCCATCTAGCAATCGCTCTAAAGTTTTTAACAGGAAGGATGATAGGCTGATCGGCCTGTAGTCCTTCGGTCTCGTATGTGTGGTTTTTCCTGCTTTGGGAATGAAGACCACTTTTACTTCCGCCCATTTCTTGGGGATATAACTAAGTCGTACTACTGCCTCAAAAATTGAGACGAGTCTAGGTGCAATCATACTGATTGTGTGTTGCAGGTCGGCGGGGATGATTCCATCTGGTCCCGGCGATTTATAAGGTTTGAAACTGCCAATGGCAGATTTTATATTGTCCTCCGTAATAAAATCTATTGGAGGACCCCCATTGAGAACTGTAGGATGAGTTCTACCATCTTCATTGCATAGACAACCTGGGAAGTGTGTCTGCAATAGTAATTCTAGTGTTTATTCACTATTAGTTGTCCAATTGCCGTCCTCTTTGATGAGGTAACTAGGGTTGCTGTGGCTCATTGATATAACTTTCCTGAGTCTACTTGTCTCAGAGGTACTATCTATCTTTTGACAGAAATCTCTCCAAGACGCCGTTTTAGCTGCCCTAATGGCATACTTAAATCTGCGTTGACAGTCTTTGTATCCATCCCACGAGTTAGTTCTTCTCGCTTCGTTATACTTGGTTCTGCAGTCTCTTCTTAGGTCTGCTATGTCTGTGGACCACCATAGAGGTTTCGGTTTGCCTCTTTTCGTCCTCGGAGGGCAGGCTGCTTTCGCAGCCTGTTGAAATGCTGAAGTCAGTTCCTCAACAGTAGAGTCGAGTTGTGGCTCGGAGTTAATTTGGTATGTCATACCCGTAAGGTTGTTGGCTACAATGTTTTCGAACATACACCAGTTTGTGCGTTTGCGGTTCACGACCGGTTTACACAGTTTAATTGGTAATTCAATGCTATACGTCAAGTACCTGTGGTCTGAGAAGGAGTTGTCTTTAGACACTCTCCAGTCCCTTATAATTTGTGACCCCCGTTCATTGACACACGTAATGTCCAGAACTTCCCTTCTAGTAGCTGTTACGAAGGTAGGGGAGTCGCCTATATTGCTAATATGAAGGTAGTTACACATGATGAATTCAAAAATGTACTCACCGCGTTCGTTAGTGTCTGTGCTACCCCAGACATGATGGTGAGCATTTGCATCTGCGCCCAGGATTAGTGGTATGCCACGTCTCGCGGCTTCCTCTGTTGCCCCTCTTAGGAGTGGAGATGGTGGTGGTTGTACCGCGTCATGTGCCATATAGGACGAGGCAAGCCATATTGTCCTTCCGCAGGACTCCACTGATGTTACTGCGTTGTCCGCATCGCTAAATTGCATCAATAAGAATACATTAATATGTTTTTTCACTAGTATACACGACCTGGGTTTACCTTTGTCGGTGACGTAGACCAGTTTAAAATCTTTGTTACTCAACCCGCAAACCCGATCTTTTATGACCCATGGTTCTTGGATGAGAGCGATTTCCTCTTCTCTTTCAGCGAGACGGAGGATGAGTGCGGCTGAGGCCGCCTTACTGTGGTGGAGGTTGATCTGTACGACCCCCACCATCGTTGGTGTGCGTTGTTAGATGACAGCCAACCACGGTTTGGTCAGCGATCTCCTCGTCAGAGGAAGTGGGAATATATTCCTCGTCCTCCAGAGCGTCTGAGAGATCGGAATATTCTCCCATATCCTCTAGGGTAACCCTTCGGAAGAGTTCGCCTACCATACCGGAATTGGATGCCACCTCGTCGTCCGTTAGGTTGTCTAACGCAACCGTCGTCTCCGTCGTCTCAGATAACTTGACGTCATCCGCGGAGCTGCCTTTACTGGCTACATCCTGTCTGTAGACATGGAGTGTCAGTGCTGTGAAGCCGTAGTTCACCTTCCATTTCAGGTTAGCGAGTGGATCCAGTGATTCCTCATTTAGGATGATCACCGCCAGTCTCTTCTTGCCATCCACTTCGCCAATCTTTGCTACTTTCCAATCGCTGGTAGGTAGCTCGGGGTTGCCTAGTTTGATCAGTTCCAACACTTCCTCTGGGTCGGTGTGGAACTCTGGAATCCAGGCTCTTGATCTTGGCCGATTGGGGATGTCTTCACGGAGGACCACGTCGAGGCGGGCCCCTGGCCAAGGCTCCCCTATGCGTTTAATTGCCAGAGTGTACAGATCGACCGATCGTTGATCAGCGCACCTGATTAGTTTGACGCGTGATTGGAACCAACCCGCGTCTGAGCAGCTGGGTGGGTGTCCTGGGTTTTCTTGCAGGATGTCCCTGTAGACTTTCCACAGACTCCTGCTTATCAGATCCCAGTTTGCTTGCGTGATCGCACCGTCATGGGAACTGCGATCGATCACCGCCCTTATATAACTTTCTTTCGCTACTTCCGCAAAAGATTTTTTGTGAACCTTGGTTGTTTGAGAGGCGGACACCTTGGTTCTTTTGGCTTCTGCCGATGTCCCCTCACTCGACCTTTTGCGCTTACCTTGCGCAGAGTCCATTTTAGCCTTCTCCCGGTGTTCGGCTATGAAGGCTTCAGCCCACGCTTTGGAGTCTGACTGCTCCTCCGTCAGATCCTCTAGTTTAGTGTCCTTCAGTCTCTCCAGGATCCTGAAGGCTGAACGCTTGGTACGGTAGTACCTTTCTGAACCACTAATTTGCTTCCGGGGGTGGGTACTACCCGGGGCAGTGATTGTGTCAGAAGAGCGAGCTCCAGAAACCATTGGCTGAGCCATGTGGTCTGGTGCCACCGACGTTGATTTGGGTGTTGCTCCTTCTGGAGTTCCCGTGTCGCCTGAAGTGACGGAGACAGCAAGCTCGGCTTGTCTTGGGACAGGGCCGTCCTTGCTTCCCGAAGGTTTTGTTGCGAGGGGGGTCTACTCCTGGCCCCAGATGTAGATGGGATGTCATCACCAACTTGTCTTGAGACAGGGTTGGGATGGCTACCAGTAATAGGCCTCGCTGCCGTGGAGGCGATCCCTGAAGGGACGGAGTGAGAGCCAGGCCCTGGCTTAGCCACAGGCTTGGCACCGCTCGTATGCGTGGTCTTTCCTGACGAAAGACCTGACCTTCCTGTAGGGTTGGGTCTCGTTTTATGTGTGCCTTTATCCGAGGCTACGGTTTTTTTGTTCATTTTTCATTTCATTATCGTCCGCGCTGCTCGACGTGGCAAGCGTGGCGGACTAAGCATTTTAGGGGGGAAAGGGGAAACGTCGACCATGGCAGTCCCCTCTGCCATGGCAAGGTCATTCTACCTCCTGAGGTGACCCGGTATCAGGAGGGCGCCGTTAGAATACAGCCGGATACCCCTGGCTGCAAACCATCCAGTGGGCACGGTAACGCATAACACCCTGGATTAGGGGGAGTAGGGAAAGGGTAAGATGGGATACCAAGGTTAGGGACGATGGGGGAACGTCGGTGCGGTGATCTCCTCATAGGGATTGGCTAGCCATTCAGTGCCGAACTGGCAATCCAATCCCCATATGGAGCTTCCCTCTTAGTTCGTGGTGAGTTAGCCTTCATGATATGAGGGTTAAATCACCACTTAAGCCTCATCCCCACGGCAAGGAGACCAACATGATGAGGGCTTTTGACTTAGCGAAATAAAAAATAGACAGTTACCAGGGCCTGACAACAAAAGAGATATAATGAGATGCGGAAATACGCGGGAAGTAATCTGACGGTCGACATTAATATCCTATTTAATAAAACACTGGAAAATAAAAGAGTACCAAACAAGAGAAAATTGTATAACTCCACTCCACTCTTTAAACTACGCGGGCGGTTCAATAAGTACCCGTGTTTGATTACAGTGGATGTTCCTAAGGTAATTTGGTGTCAGCATTGTGTGCTGAATTCTATGAAATGACGGCAAAATGAATTTCAGAGTGATTGATTTGTTAGTTTGGGCTTGGCAGCTATTCGAGTAAGACGTGTGTCGTGATTTTCGCAAAGATGGAAAAAGAGCAGTATCTTTCGGCAATTAGCTTTTTGTTGGATGGGACAAATGCGAGGAGATAAAAGAAAAGTTGGATGCTGTCTATGGGGACGCCTCGCCATCTATGACTACAGTTAGATATTAGTTCAACGAGCTTAAACGGGGCGAACATCAGTTTTTGATGATGAGCGACCAGGACGCTTGCCAGACGTGGTTACCGAGTTAATCATTCTCGCTGATCGACAAACGAAAGTGCGCGAAGTAATGGTTAATGCTTAATGGTTGTAAAGGGTTAAGGTGTGGCCCTTTAGCACTGCGACCATATTGATCTATTGTGCACCCTATGCTGTCTATTGATTGTTAAGTATGCTTATGAATTGTACCTGCTCCTTCTGAGGGAGTGATTGAAGGTCTCCATCTGTAAGCATGAACTTGTTTAAAAACCTTTTCCTTCTATGCGTCAACTCCGGACATTCGATAATGAGATGTTCTATAGACTCCTCATCTTCGCAGCAGAATCTGAAGGTGCTGGTGTTAGTTATGCCTAATTTATGTAAGTGTTTGTTGCAGGTGAAGTGACCCGTGAGGGCGCCTGTGAGAGTGCGAATGCTCTTTTTGTTTAACGTGAGGGCCATGTTAGCTCTTTTAGCGTGCGCGAAGTAACAGAGACCAATGGTGCGTCGACCGGAATGGCAATTAATATTTTACATAATAAGTTGGCGATGAAAAAAGTGTCGGCCTGATGGGTGCAGCGATTGCTCACAAGCAACAAGAAGGGGATGAAGCTGTTAATATCGAGGCAGTGTTTGGAGTAATTTAAGCGAGATCCGAAGGAATTTTTGCGTCGAGTTGTCACTGTTGATGAAACCTGGATTCATCATTACATTACACCAGCAACTAAGTAACAATCAAAACAATGGATATCTCCCGGTTAATCTGCTCCAAAGGGGGCAAATACTGCTCCATCGGCTGGAGAGGTCATGGCGACGATTTTTTGCGATGCGAACGGCGTCATCCTCATGGGTTTCTTAGAAACAGAAATATGATCACTGGATAATACTCAGAAAAAAATGAAGGAGATATGACCGCATTTGGCGAAAAAAAGGTGTTGTTTCACCACGACAAAGCACTAGCACATTGATCCGGAGTTGTCACCGCCTAACTGCCTGAAGTGCGTTATGGTGTCTTGATTTCTATGTCTAAATGCATACATTAGGGAGGGTCAATTTGTTCTTAAAATATATAAGCGTGTTTTTATTCGGCGTCTGAAGAATTTCCTAACAATTCTGAACAAAAAAGTGAAGGAAAGTACAGCTCTAAAACGGATTTCGAGCCTCCTCCAATTTTGGATTTTAGTTACTCATTCCCCATATTTTTTTATTGTTAGTTAAAAAAGAAAGAAAGAAAACTTTGGATGAAAATGTATGTTTTTATAAGGTTTTTTGGCTGTTACATTTAAAAATATTTGAAATTTTGCAGTTTTCGAAATTCAAACGCTGAGCTCGATTTTAAATTATTTTTTTACACAACTCGCACAATGCGAAAATATCTACTTACAGTTAAGTAAATTATTTGTCAGAAAAGTAATTCGCGATAATGTAGAAGAGCACGAAAGTACAATAAACCGAAGGTAAACTTCTACTACAAGACAACAGCATCAATAACTACCGGGATAAGATAAATCTACTTGACCATACACTTTTGTTTGATTCGCCTTTTACAAGGAATACTCCCTACGAATATTAGGTTAGGTATTTGGACTATGATGAACCACCACTAGATGATTCTACAGGGTGGGCCAAGTAAGACCTACTAATGATTAAAGACTACTACCTAGCAGTATGCGGAGTTGCTCCATCTTGTTGAAACCACAAATTAGGATACTGCTCCGCCATTGGCCGCAAAAAGTTTTCAATCAATGTTCTGTAAGAAGCTCCTGACATCGATTCCGGCGTTTCATGCTCATTTTCGAAGAAATATGGACCGATAACTCTAGTGGCCATAACAACGCACCAAACAGTACATTTAGATGGGTGCAACTGATGTTGGTTTGTTGCCCTTGGATTTTCAGAGCCCCACAATCTACAGTTTTGTATGTTGACATAACCATTTAAATGGAAATGCGCTTCATCCGACATCAAAGCACTATTTAAAAAATCAATTTGTGTGACTAATTGTGTAAGAATAGAAAAACTCCATAATTTTAATGTTGTACTGTAGGGTTTCATAATAAATTTCTTACAATTCAATTATAACCTACAAAAAGAGAAAAATAAATATTTAAAAAAATAAAAAAGTTATTTGTGCTTAATATTAGTAGGTCTTATTTGGCCCACCCTGTAGAAATTAAATAGCTAACTGATGTCTCCATCAATCACAGAAAGGAGAGGATATTATAACGGTGGATGTCAAGGTGTTGAAAGCAAAATCCGATGGCAATGAAAGTAGAGTATGGTGAATGGACTGAGGTCACTCAAGCGCTTGTTACTTACATCCAAAACAACGCAGACAGCTTGCTTTATAACTCGAAAATGCATGTCGAATTGTGTATAGATAAAGAGGAAAGCTATGTATTGAAGAATAAAAAATATGCCTGATAAAATCTTTAGTTCACTTGCAGTGTGTTTTTGCAAAAAGTTCGGCTTTTTTTGGAACAAAGGCAGCAAAGGCACCTTAAAAGCCTTCTACGCACAAGTTTCGCAAGCCAATGCAAAGCTGACACAGCGAAATGACAAAAGCAAGTGAAGCTCGCGCATTATAAGAAGCCCAAATACTCGCAGAAAATCGAGAAGTATACAGAAAAGTTAAGCCAAAAATGTCAGAGTAGGAGATCAGGCGACGAAAACAAGAATGTCAGTTGAAAATATTGACAGCAACTTTCATCGAGGCCAAATATGGCAACTAAGGCAAGAATAGCTAAAGGCGCTGAAATTGCTTAGAATGAGAACAGTGACAGACATTTAAGGGAAAATAAATGAACCTGAATCGCACTCATAATACTTATCTATAAATGCATAGACAAAAACAAAAACGTCAAAAGTCAATATGTCACGTTGTCGGAGGATTTTAGGCCAAGCGCTTAGTATCCGAATTGCGTTGGTAGGTACATTTGATTATTTGGTTAAACATAAAATATGATTATGTGCGTGTGTAGCCAATGCACCTTTCGTGTCTGCGAATGTGGCTATTAGATAAAGTATTTGGGTGCCAAGCGGCGGCTTATGGTCATAATGGCTTCCTTGACAACAACCTGTGCGCCCATTGCACGAGCCGAGGTATACTCATGTAACTCGACATAACTGTATATACATAAATCTGGGATCAGTGTCAAAGCTCGAAAGTCCCAATTACATTTCAATTTGAAAAGTGAATCAGTTGAATTTAATTGACCATTTAAGCCATTGACATGAGCGCTAAGAGAGCGATAACGCCACAGAATGACGACAAAGTGATTGCATAGTGGTGAATAGTGAATGTCGAATGGGGAGAGTGAAGAGTGGAGAATGCGGAATGGAGAATGGTGAATGGAAATCGGTATGGCAAAAGGCAAAATGCGAATGATTTAACCCAAGATGGAGGTGAGCAGTTAGAGATGTCATCTCATTGACAGCAAGCAAAGTAGATGTGAAGTGATGTGGGGAAATTAAATGAAACCAGTTCGGTCCACCAGGAGCATGCATGCATGTATGTAGATACTCGCACTGGATGCGTCTGATTGCTCGTTGGTTGACTGGCCTGTTCCAAATAAATGAACAAACGATGCGTCCGCCAGCTTAGCAAGGGGCTAACGGGATAACGGCACACAAAAGGATAAGGGCTGAGCATTAATGTTGGTTTCTTCTCTGTGATCAACGCAAATACGCTGAACTCTATGGCTTGGCATTGTGCTTGTATGTATGTATGCATGTGTGTGTGTGTGTGGTAATCTGCTCGGCCTGGTGGTACTCATACACTTTGACATAACTGCCATTGGCTATCAACTAGAATACATACCAGCACATTTGACCAGCCCTGGTTATCTCCGTAATGGCGGTAATAGTGTGGAGTGACAGTTTAGAATTGTCCTTAAGCGCAATTTTGTCATCTATTTGCACTTGTTCATGCCCACAATGAGGCCAACACAGAGTCAAGCCTTGACTTTTGTAACTACCAACAAATGGGTTATGTGCCACGCAGGAATGGGGGAAGCGGGGAACCCCGAATAGTGAGTATGCAGATTTGATTACTGATGTAGTTGTCAGCAGTCATCTGTTTTCCTTACCTCTCCCTTTTTTCGTGCCCTTTTTGAGCGCAAATTTTAAAAGCGAAATTACAAACACAATCTGGACATAGTCAGTGGGTCAGCCAGGCTCCCAGTTATGCACAGCACGACTCATAAAGTAAGTCATGCGTGCAGTCATGCGATTGGTCAGCCATTCAGTCAGTCGAACAGCCGGTCTGTCAGTCCGTTGCCTATGCATGTAAATATATGTAGTGGTAGTCGTAAATGTGTTACCCATTCACCGCTGCACTCACTTTGTTTGTGTTTTTCAGTTCAGTGTTGGCAAGCAATAAATTCAATTTGCTCAATTGTCAGTTGGCGATTTTGTTGGCTGTCATTCTGCTATTGTGCTTGCCACTTGTGTTGGGTTGGGTTTTTTTTCTGTTGCCAATCTGAGCTTAAGTATTTGTGGCTTACATCTTTGTTTCGCCCGAATGTGGGAACTATTGTAGTCTCATACACTTTGAAGGCGTTTGTTTTTCGAGTTTGTTTTGGTTTTTGAATAGCTGAAGTGTGTTTTTGAGTGTTTCACTTTGTGCAATCAAAACATTATTTGCTTAGTTGAATGCGAGGTGTGAATTCAATTTATTAATTTTGCTCCTCTTTAAGGGCCACTATGAGCCATTAAGAGCCACCAGGGCCACTATGGGCTTTATTAGGTCACTTAAGCAGCAGAAAAATAAAAACATTTTGAGAATTTTTTAACACAACAACTGAAATACTTTTTACCTTCCTTGAAGGACCTTTATATATATAATATATAAAAGGGTGGTTAAGTTTTAAAGGCCGGTATTGATTTTGATTAAAATATATTTTTTTTAAGAAATTATTATCATTTCTCTTTGTTATGATAATATTGGTATGGCTCAATTATGTATAGACCAAAACATCGACCAAATGTTCGCCGCGGCTTCGACGGCACACCTTCATCCGATGGTCCAAATTTTCGATGACGGTGGTTCTATGCCGTTAATGTACCCCGAATTATCTCATCCTTTAGCTCTCGAATTGTTGCTGGCTTATCGACGAACACCTTTTTTTTCAAATTACCTCAAAGAAAGAAGTCCAACGTTGACAAATCTCATGATCTTGGCGGCCAATTGACATTGCCGCGACGTGAGATTATTCGGCCATCAAATTTTTCGCGCAAAAAAGCCATTGTTTCGCTAGCTGTGTGACAAGTGGCACCGTCCTGTTGAAACCACATATCGTCCACATCCATATCTTCCAATTTGGGCCATAAAAAGTTCGATATCATCTCACGACAGCGAACACTATTCACAGTAATTGCCTGATGGGCCTCATTTTGGATAAAATACGGCCCAATGATGCCGCCGGCCCATAAACCACACCAAACAGTCACTCTTTGTGAGTGACTGGTAATAACTCTTGGATTATCTTTCACCCAAATGCGGCAATTCTGGTTACTGACGAATCCACTTAGGTGAAAATATGCCTCATCACTGAAGATGATTTTCTTCGAAAATTGGTCATTCACTGTTGCCATTTCCTAACACCATTCTGACCATTGACGACGCTTGAAATGGTCAAGAGGCTTTAGTTCTTGAGTCAATTGCATCTTGTAAGCGTGCAAATGCAAGTCTTTATGCATAATGTTCATCAACGACGAGCGTGAGAGGTGCAATTGTTGGGCACGACGACGATTCGAGGTGGACGGCTCTTCAATCACACTATCGCGAACAGCAGCAATATTTTCTGCAGTACGAGCTGTACGAGAATCCACTGGTGTTTTCACATCTCCTACAGACCCGGTTTGCTTAAACTTTGCACAATTTTTCCGATTGTACGCACATTTGGACAATTAAATGGACCGAAAAAATCTCAAAGTGCGTGATATGCATTTCGATTTGAACGCCCGTTTTCATAATAAGCCTGAATAACTTTAACGCGTTGCTCGATTGTGCATTCCGTGTTGGCCTTAAAGAACAGCAAATTTCCTTGGTTCAAATTGAATTAATCTGAAATTGAAAAATGTCTAATGAAATGCTGAAAAAAATTTGACGTTTAGGTGTGGTTCACATTCAACATCGGTCCTTGAAATTTAAGCACCCTTTATATATACATATTATATATACTTGCATATAATTGGCACGTACACCCTTTTTGGGTGCTTGCCGAGCTCCTCCTCCTATTTGTGATATGCGTCTTGATGCTGTTCCCCAAATGGAGGGAATTACAGTTTTAAGCCGACTCCGAACGGAAGATATTTTTTATGAGGAGCAAACAGAAATACACTTAGAGGTTTGTCATTGTCTGCCGAGGGGCGACCGCTATTAGAAAAATGTTTTTCTTTATTTTGGTGTTTCATGGATACTCGAACCTACGTTCTTTGTGAATACCGAATGGTAGTCACGCACCAACCCATTCGGCTACGGCGGTCCTCTGTTACACATGTCATTATTACAACTTTATTCTTTTAACTCCTACTGAAGCATAGGATATCATTGCACATATCAGAGGACACATAAGTTATTATTTCTAAAACAATGTAAAATAAATTTAAGGATGCACAGCATTCTCAATTTCTTTATTTTCAATAATAACATGCAGATAAATTTTGAAAGTAAAACCTCATGGCCTTGTCAAGGATCACAACCTATTACCGGATCAAGGCCGTCTGCAACAAGTCTCGTCCGACGTCTCTGCGTTGCACGCGCTTCTTCCAGTTTGTGACATTAAGCGTTGATAGGGTTCCCTCGACTTAGTCCTTCCACGGAGGCATGGTCTTCCACTAAGTCGTTGTCCTCTAACTTGCCATTCGAACAGCTTCTTTGCTGGAGCTTTTGCATCCATACGCTCGACGTGGTCCAGACAGTGCAAGCGCTGAATACTGATGCCCTTCACTATATCCACATCGTCGTAGAGCTCATACAGCTCGTAGTTTATTCCGCGAAGAGGGCCGAAGATTTTCCAAAGTATCTTTCTCTCGATTACGCCAAGAAAACATCTATCCGCAACAGAATCTGCATGAGTTTGCGACACAACCCAGTTTCAGCTCCATAGGGTAGCTCTGGTAAGATGAGGGTCTTTCAGAGTGTAATTTTAGTCTGGCGCGAGCGGTCACTGCTGCACATTCGCTTACTAAACCCATAGTAACACTTCTTACAAGCGAGATTTGTTGATTTATTTTGAAGTATTATCGGTTAATAGTATTAATTTTACTTCTGTTGTGGGCCCGACATGCACACACTTGGCCGACACTACGATCTTTAATGACCTACTGTCGCTACATGTCTTAGATGTGTTTAATACTAATCCTGTTGACTGGCACTGGTTTTATTTAAACTAGATTTCTCTGCCCCAGGCTATGAATTGCTTGAAAGCAAAATTCTTTCAATAAAACTTCCGCCTTCCGGATAAAAATTAAAATATTTGCAACAGGCGCCAATTTATTGATTTCATTCGGATCCATTTCAGCTCGTTGCAAGATAGTAAGCTTTGTCTTTGCCAAGGTCACACAAGCGCAAAATATATGATCTATGGTTTCAACATGCTTTAGACGGAGGTTTCGGGAGCTTAGTGAGAGGCATTGGAATAAGACGTGATCAACATCTTCTTTTCTCTCCGTGCAGATTAGGCCGTTTGGTGAACTACGATGATCAAATCTGTGGAGGTATTTCCTAAATACCTGGTTAGATTAAGGTTAGTTTTAAAATGGTTGTCTAAAGAGTCTCCACACTTGGGCGAATAAATGAAATTTATCCTCAGTGATACCATTTTGTGGATTACGAACGATAACTGAGTTACGGCTCAGTTACTCCTCTATGCTGCTGATGAAGTTCATCCGGCTGTGCAGCGAGCAAAGGCTTCTTTCTAGCAACTAGTGAAGTGCTTTTGCGTTTTTTCAAAACTTGGTGGACTGTTTCATGAGGAACCTCGACTCCACACTCATCTCTAAGCTCACCAGCAAGATCTTTTGTAGACATGTTCGGGTTTACGGCTACTTTTCTCAACAAAATACATTCGGCGCAGTTAGAAATTTTCCGTGGCTTTCCTCTTGCAACTTTTGGCTCCAGCCTATTTTAATTTTTTGCAGGATTTATTAGGAATAGTTTGACGGTTTAAATTAAACATTTCGGATAACTGTCGCACACATTTTACTATGGTATAATTTTAATAGAAAAACTTAAGCACCTCAAACGGTGTCCGCTTTCCATGCATATTTGCGTTCTTTATATTTGATATTTTGATCAACAAATCACTCTTACGATCATTTTGTGACTGATTGATGACTAATACGTGACATAACGGTATATCATATCATCTTAGCAAATCATGGCGAAAACAGATAATTAAACCACTTTTGTGGCAGCCAAGAGAAGCATTAATTCTAACTCAGCCAAAAAATGTTTATTGAGGAAAATATATGAATGGAAAATTTGAAGATCATTTGGGGATACAACTTTGAAAGGTCTTTATTTTTTTTTTTTTTTCATTTCACTATTATGAGTAGTGGGGTCCAATTATCGGAATATAAATCTTAGCATAGCAAAATCTAGGTCGAGTAGTCTGTAATACGAGGGGTGCCTTTCATATTTCGGGATTTGGCAACCCTGGTGTTGCAATCTGGCAACTGACAGCTGTATGGCAAAGTTTGACATTTTTTGGCTTTTACGTACTCAGAACGTTTTGAAATACCAGTGCTATTTGTGTTGTTTACAGTAACTTAAAAGATTCATCTCGGTCCAAAAATGGAATTAAATCGTGAACATTTTCGTGCGATTATTTTTTACGACTTTCGACGTGGATTAACTCAGCAACATTGCATGGATGCACTTAATTCATTTTTTGGCGATGAAGCTCCATCAAGGACCAGTGTTTATCGATGGTATGGTGGATTCAATCGTGGTCGTAGTTCACTCCAAGACGAATTTCGTAAGGGCGTCCAAAATCAGTTGTTGTTCCGAAAACCATTGATGCTGTGGGCGAACTGATATTGCTTGCAAGATCGTCATGTGACCTATCGTGAGATTGGGACAATCTTAGGCATTAGTGGGACCAGCATACATTCAATATTGCATAAACATTTGACTGTCAAAAAAATTTGTTCGCGTTGTATCCCACACAATTTGTCAACCGCTCAAAAAAAGGCTCGTGTCGATTGGTCGAAGGAAATGCTCAAAAAATACGATCGCGGGGCTTCGAAACACGTCTTAGACATCGTGACAGGTGATGAATCATGGATTTACGCGTATGAGCCCGAAAGTAAACAGCAGTCGACTGTATGGGTGTTTCAAAAGTTGTTCGCGCACGAAACACTTCCAAGCAAATGGTCGCCTGTTTTTTCGGAAAAACTGGACATGTCGCAACCGTACCACTAGAACAACGCAGAACAGTAAATTATGAGTGATGCACAACCATTTGTTTGCCAGTTGTCTTCCAAGAAATTAGGAAAACAAATCGCCAAAGACGGATCACTCTTCACCAGGACAATGCGAGCTCTCACACATCGGCTCAAACAACTGCATTTTTGAGCACCCAAAACATCGAATTAATGGGTCATCCGCCGTATAGTCCTGACTTGGCACCGAATGACTTCTTTTTATTCCCGTACGTAAAAAACGTTTGCACTACTGCATAATATCTCATGGGGTTTACTTTGAAAGGGACAAAATAGATATTAATGAATAAATAAATAATTTTTGAAAAAACATTAAATTAGCGATACTTTTTGAACACACGTCGTACTAAAATATAGAAGTTATTTGCATTTCTTAAGCTAAAATCATCGCTGCTAATTGAATTTGCAGAGATTTTTCCAAATTATTTCAGTAACTTACACAATCTCCAGTACTTCGTAATGGTAAACTTTTTGAGTCCACCAAAAGAAGCAAAAACAAAAATACAATACAAAACACAATAAGTCGCCTTCGGCTGCAAAGAAATTGCAAGTGCTAAAACTTTATATATTCGCCACAATCAGCTACTTCCCGCTTAAAAATCCATAATCAGTTAATTGCTTGCCAAGCAGAACGAATTTCTCATTTCAAAAATGGCAAATGGCAAATGGCAAATGGAAAATGGCAAAATAATGCACACATGCGCGCATTAAGTAATAAAGTGCACAGCCGTTGCGAATATTTAGTTTGCGAATTCATGAAGAGATAAACAATATCGGTGAATGAAAAGTTAATTTAAATTATTGCAGGCCACACGTGAAACATTCATTAAAATTGACGATAAATACGCGCATCCGTGTTGAGCGAATAACCTCAGCCTGCGACTAATAACAGCCGACAGCTGTGAACAAGAACCGTCGGCCGAACCCACACTCTGCTACTGGGCTCACTCTGCGCACCTCCCTTAATCAGCGTGGCAATCAACTCTCGACGCGCACTTCCAAGTACTTTGCGGACGCTTGAGAGTGCCAATAATGACTTCAACTTGGCATTGAGTAGGTATTCTTTGCTTTTGCCCGCCACCGCCCACCAACCGCTAACTGCCAACCGACACTCACTCACTGCTTTCTTGCAACATTGTGGCAATTTGCATATTCATCTTGATGAAGTTACTGCACAAATACTGCAGCACGACTTCATGTTGCTACTGTTGTTGTTTTAATACTATTACAGCTACAGTTGTTGCATACATACAGACGCACATACACACATATTTATCGCCGCCAACAATTGCCACAACGAAAACAACAAAAACTTCCGCATAGCACTGCAATGTGCGGCAGTAATTCAATAAACGAACATCGTCCCCTTCTCCGTCTCCTTCTCCTTCATGCTCGCCTTCATTCTCCTTTATGCTTACCTCACTACACTCGCTCATGGACAGACGAAAATTGCAAGCCGCCTGGTTGGCATCCGCACGCTCGTCATGGCGTCAAGGCGTACATTTGAGTGATGGATTTGCATATCTGCCGGCCTGACACTTGCGGCAGATTATAATAATGTTATTATTATTATTATGAATAATTGAGGAGGCGCCGCACAAAATCGTTTGGAATGCAGTGAAGGTGTTGTTGTGGCATGCCACATACAATGAAGATGAATGCGCGAGTTCAAATTCTACGTACACTTGTGCACTTACCCACACATACACTTACATACTTGGACTGGGTCTCCGTGAGTCGGTGCGGCAGGAAGTCAAGTGCGAAAGCAGGAAATAGCAAACTTTGTGCTGGCAAAATGCTCTGCGGAAGTTGGTGAAATCCACTAATGACGATAATATCAGTTTGGCGTGCAAATGGCAATTTATTATTGGTTGCATTGTTGTTAAATATAAATACTTTTGCATGTGTGGGTAGAAGAAAAATGCAAAGTGGAAAGTCTTAGTCATTAAAAAGCGAAAATAAATTTGGAGAGGGCCGAATGGCTTTATAAGGGGTATTTCCGCAAAATTGCAAAAATATGTAATTGGGAAGAAAAGAAAACAAATAATACAAATGACAATAAAAGTAGAAACTAAAAAAGAATTATGCTACGTTTTGCTATCCATGTGACAAGTAAACCAATGAACTTTTTTATTTGTTCTAATCGACCAAAGGTATCCAATACTCTACAAGATTTAGGCTGAAATATGCGAATCAAGATACATGGGGTATTTTTTAAGAGATTGAGAACTTCAAACGATAATACAAATCAGAAATATTGTTGAAATCATTTTTTTATTATAATCTGGTACATCATTCCACTATTTGAATATTATATTCGGCGTATGTCCGCCGCGGCAACGAGTCCAATTTTTGACTACTTTTTTCAATAATTCAAAATGAGTGCAATCAGTAAGAATGTGACTCTAACTATGGCCATTTAGCTTTAATTCTTGCACGATCTGTATTTTATAGGCATGTAAGGATTTTGCCAATTTTCCGCGTAAGCGAAAAGCAGGGTAAACTGAGCACCAAAGAA
>JAYXIM010018815.1:0-11833 GCA_037575425.1 Anastrepha fraterculus
ATGCCCTTCAACGGATTTTTCAAAATTCGAATTATTTTCGGAGATACAGCGGATTTTGTGACGTGGCGTCTAAGCCGGCCGAGTGGAGCGAATCGTACAATAAACGGCAGATGTTACCGGACGACTTGAGGACTAGTTCTTTCCTTTACAACCTTTATTTATTCTATACATATGTATATACTTTATACTTCTGTAATATATAGCTGAAAATATATCGCCGATTAATCCAGAGTGAGTAGTAAATATTAGGGTCTAAGTTATTCTATTGCAATTGTTGTTGTCAAACTTCAAACGCGATTTTCTCAAAACTACTTTTTTTGAGATGGTGGTCATGATATCTCAAATTCTACTTTACCGATCGCTTTGAAGTTTGCTAAGAATTTTATATATCTGTCTATTGCGCCTGCCTCGGATTTTGAAAAATTTAAGTTTGAAGTATTTTTAAAAAATTTTAAAAGGTAAAAAAAGAGAGTAAAAAAATTTCAACTTGACGCCATTTTCTGATTTTTTTTTTATTTTCCTTGACTTGGCGTAATCCGATAGCGACTTCCTAACTAATGAAGAATTTTTTTAATTTTTTGTTTAAGATCACTGCAAAAGTTGGAATCATGCCAACCATGGAGCACCGTGTTTTATGTAGCCCCCACTCCGCCGGCCTGTAATTGCACGAATTTTTTATTATTTTTTTTTAAACTTTTCCAATATTAATAAAAACCATAAAAAATGGATAGTAAAAATGTTTTTGATTTTTTTAATCTTGGTTTTAAAAATACCTAAAATTAAGGCGTCTAGACCAGAATACCCCCTTAAATGCTTCTCATTGTTGTTGTCTTGCTTCTCATATCGTTTTCCCATCCTTTTCCGTTTAGTATCTCGTAAGCTGAGCTATAGCTAGATCTGCCTAGCGATATAGAAGATTAACACTTTGCGTTCGGCACGATTTGAGTTTCGGAGGTGCAGCCAGGATATTCGCACCTATTTTTACCGGTGCGTGATAAAAACTTTGCAAAATGTCCAACTCCGTCGTAGCGAACGTCGTCAGGAGGTAAGTAAGCTTTTCTTCCAGTAAATTTTACTTGAGGAGTTTGTCATGGACGACCTGGAGCTCTTGGTATTGAAGAATATTGTTGTTTGCATAGTACGTATGCGATCTCTGCCCGGAAGCTCGGCAGTTGGTACTGCCTAGCATGCGTGTCAATCTTGTTAATTCTTCTGAACAAAACATAAGCGTTTATCATGGCCATATCAAGCAGGTGATTAAAAAGTCGGTTTGTGTACTTATTGCTCTTTACCGGTATCTTATATCGCCCAATTAGTCCATCCATGAGGTCGACGCTCCCATATGACTATTATCTATTATCTATTATGGTTTATCTGGCAGATATTGTCGAAGGAAAGTCCTCATCTTCGGTGCGCACATTTGTTCATCGTCACATAAACGTTGAGTCATCGGAATGGACTGAAACCTGTTATTGAAATGATCAACGAGACATAAATTGACGCACACTTCTGATGCCAGCATAGAATTTGACAAATTTACCGCCCCGTTAATCACCTCGTCAATTCCAGTGTCGATAGGTAATTCTGCATCGTCCACATCTTCGTCTAAAAGATCTTCCAAATCTTCTTCCACGTCTGTATCATCGTCGATTTCCAATAAATCCAAAAATGTTGCAATATCTTCATCATTGATGATAATTTACACTTTTGTCGTTGATCCATTTCTAAAAAACCAAAACTTTAAGCTTAGCCCCCCTCTAAAAATATCAAAATTTCAAACTTACCGCATAATGTTATTTATTCCGAGTTATCCCAGGACCGGCTCTAGACGGGCTGTCTTCAAAGGTGTATAAAATACAGGAAACACTTTTTTTTTGTTATTATTTTTAACTTTCGTATTTTGAACACAACCAGCAACACTATGATAATTTTTATTATAAGCTAAATACACTTCTAATATTTTTATTTAATTTTTAAAATACACCACTTTTGCAGAATAATTAATTTGACCGCTTTTCACTATTTTCCGACTTCAAATGACTATGACGGCTGATTAAAAAACAAGACGCTGCTGCAAATGCACCAGCAATAATTTTGGGACTTTCCGGAATTAGAAAGAGTTTAAAAAGTAACGAAATGGTATTTTAAAAGGGAATAAGCGTGAAATAAACTTAGGCCGTCTACAGGCGGTCTTGGATACTAGAGGGTTAATCACTCATGAAGTTTATTTTTCCCATAATTGGTATGATATCCGACTACATCTTAGCACGTTCATCAGTGTATTTTTATATAATAGCCTATTAAGGCATGAAGGAAAAAATTAGAGAGAAAGTTTTCTTCAATGCGGTTTCCCTTGGCAGGTAAAAGTAATACTCCGAGTGGATTTCTGCTAAGAAGAGCTACGCTTAAAATACCATCAGCCTGTTGTAGGTGGTACAGAGCTATCGGTAATTCCATTTGTAGTTGAACATCAAGACGTACATTACAGATTGAATGAGGATGTACATGCAATTATAATGTATACAGATGTACAGCGTGATCCATTCAGCGTTTGAAATTTAAATGGTCGATTACTTGACCTTAACATAAATGTAGTAGTACTTTTTCCTAAGTAGGCACTTTAGTAGTAAAGTCCTCTATCGATAAACAAAACTAGGAATTTATAAGATTCTCATCATGTTTGTCCTCTCGTATGGTGCAGAAGCTTGGACGATGACAACATCCGATTAAGCGACGCTTGGAGTGTTTTAGAGAAAGATTCTGCGCAAGATTTTTGAACCTTTGCACTTTGGCAACGGCGAATATCGCAGGCGATGGAACGATGGGCTTTACGATGACATAGACATAGCGCAGCGAATAAAGGTTCAGTGACCTCGTTGGCTGGGTCATGTCGTCTGAATGAATGCGAACGCTCCGACTCTGAAAGTATTCGATGCGGTACAAGCTGGTTGTAACAGAGGACCTCCACTGCTTTGGAAAGATCAGGTGGAGAAAGACTTGGCTTCAGTTGGTGCGTCCAACTGGCGCCGGTTAGCTCGAGAAAGAAACGACTAGTGCGCTTTGTTAAGCTCGGCCAAAATCATGTATACGGTTATCGAGCCAATTAATAAGAAGAATAATAATATAAATCTAGTTTATGGGTAGATGTTGTCAAAATGAGGCGCTATTTGTTTGACCAAAGTTGGCAAATATCTAAATCGTTTACAGAAAAGGTCCTAGAGCCAGATTCCTTAGTAAAGAATTTGTTGTAAGTTTCTTTGTACTTAATTTATAATGAATGAAAATAAATATATTAAAATTGAACCTTAAAACTCAAAAGTCTACTACTTAGCTGGACGGATGTTATCAATTCTGTAGTACCCTTAAAAGAAAAGTGTTGCGGTAAAAGCCCAGAAATCGACGTTTCCATTGTTGAGATAAGTACCGAAGCTCGCGAGAATGCACGAAAAATGGTGAAAGTTATTCTGTTAAAATGTTTGCGGATTAAATTTTAAGGTTACCTCGTTTAATTTATTTGAAGTATTTATTGCTGTTTTAGATTTTAACATTCTTTGAATTGCAAACGCTAGATGTACCACGCCCGCCGCTGTAGTGGATGGGTTGGTGCGTGATTACCAACTGGTAGTAGGTGGGTAGGTGAAATGGTTGAAGAACCAGACTGGCAATCCCCAAATAGGACGAAGGCGCCGTTTTGATACCATTATTAAACCTCTAAAGTATAAGTACAGCCTGAGTTGTTGATGTAACGGAGAAGGTTGATGGGATTGAGGTTGAAGCACTGCCCCAGTCTGTCGAAGAAAGGAGCACGCCAGTAAGCTTAATCGTGTGGCCGGATATTTGCAGAGAAAGTGCTCAACGGTCTCCTTCTCTGAAAGGTCTCACAGCTTCTGCAATGGGAGTTAAATGGTAAACCTAGCTTTTCCGCCTGTGTGCCGATCGTCAAATGCCCACAGTTACGAGTTTGGAAATTGAATGACGTGGAGTCCCCTGGACTTTTTGCGTCCTTCGTCTATTGTACTGGAGCCCGAGAGTTTTCGAAATAGCACATGAAGGCATGGAGCTCCATCTCTTTTGCGCTTCCCTGAGAAAAAAGTCGAGCAATTCCTTTTTAATGGTCGGTAGTACGCAGGTTCGAAATACCGAGCCTAGAGCAGTAAATGACAGAAAAATTGTGTTCAAATAGCGGTTGCCTCTCGGCAGGCAGTGGCAAAACCGCCGAGTGCATTTCTGCCATCGAAAGTTTCTCATAATAAAGCAATAAAAAGTGTAAGTACCATCCATACACCATAACTAAGAGATTATGCAGAAACATGGTTTTGAACCAGAATTTTTCTCTTCTTCTTGACTGACATAATCTTAATAAAATTTTTTAAAATTTCGTGCTATCAGCAACTCTTTACAAACTTTAAGAAGTTAATGGCGTTAAATGCCTAAGACATTTTACTATCTTGGTTAGAGGTTTTTTAATGTTGTTGTGGTGTATTGCTTTCAGTTGTTGTTGCTGCTTTCGGTAGTGCTGCTGTGTGTGTACTTATGCACGCTTGGGCCAAACTTTGTTTACGTCTTCTCATATGTGCACAGAGTGATGAAAAATTCATGAGAAAACTTTCGTGTGATGAAGCAAAACTTTCACTTGATATGTTGCTTGTTGTTGTTCAACGGTTCACGTATCGCTTCCGCTGTGCCATTACGAGCTCCTGTACCGAGCGGCGATGCGGCTGAGGACGGCACTGCTGACAACTAATCAACAACAGCGACGAGCGCAATTTCAACTTAAGAAACCTGCAAAATTAAGAAGCGGGAAAAGCCAACAGTAATAAAGGAAAAAAATAAAATTATGCAGAAGATAAGAAATAGCAACCGGAGAGGTGCAGATCAACAATAACTCAAGCAGCAACTCTAATAATCTGAGAAAACAAATGTCAACCAAGCACGCAATATATGCGCACATATGTGTGTGTGTGTGTATGAATGCATGAATGCATGCCTGTACGTGTGTGTGTAAATACGTTGAAGCAAGCGTTGATAGCGGAAACTTTCACTTGCATATCCGCTAGCAATTTGATATATGTATTCGTGTGTTTGTGTGCGCATGCATGTGAAAATGCATTGCTCGGAATAGCTGCTGCTGCCATTTACACCGACAGCTTCTGTTCGATGCGCTGCCATGGCTGGGCCAGATTTTGTGGTTGCAAGGTGACTGTGCACTGAACTCGCTAGAATAAATTGCATTTGCCGCCTTGAATGACAAGCAGTCTATGCACCGGAATGGGCGAGAGAGAAAAAATAGAAATCATGTGCAAAATTTGCTTACCATTTTCGATGGTGAGGTGTTGCACGCGCGAGGTGTTGTTGCAATGAAAAGTGCATGGGCTAACATATCGCTATGGAACACACCTGTATGCATACTCACTACCACATACACACACATAGACATACATAAAGTATGTGCCATTTATTTGACTTGATTTTTGTTTCGCCTTTTTTGCTGCTGCGACAGTTCTATGCTGTTGCCATTGTTGGCATTTGCTTCGGTTTCGGGTAGTTGTACGGAGATGCAATCAAGTGAAACCGAATAAATGAGAAATTTTCTTCGCAGAGATGTGATAAAATGAAAAATTTCGTTAACAAATGTAACGTGAAAGTAAAATGGCATTTTGTTGTGTGACACTAAATGAGAAAGCGTAATTTTGGTGAATGCTCGTATGCAGTAAGGTTTGTGCCGAAAAAGCTAAGTGCAGGAATAAGTAATGACTTTGAAGTAGAAGAAATGCAGACAACTCATAAATACTTTAATGCAAGAGCAGCACTATTTTACCTCCAAATTCTAGCCACGACGCAAGTGAACCAAGCAGGCCCGTAGCCAGACCTAACAAACTGTACGGGCAGACACTATCGAAGGACTGGCAGGATTAAAAGTTTGCAAAAACAAATGATTAAATGAATAATTGGTTAAAATTATTTGTGTTATACATTTTTTTTAAATAAATTATTTTATTATATAATTAAATAGTTATAAATAAAATAAATAAGAAAATTCAATTTTCAATTAATGCTTAAAAGAAACATACAAACAATTTTGTTAAGAATAGATACTTAGTACAATGGCAGTTTACGATTTTTGTTATTATTAAATTTTCGTATGCGACGTCTTTCAAAAGCTAAGTAGACGAGATCAGGTATGCGGGCATGGGAAATGCACAGGCGTTGCGGCCTATTAATTGCGGTCAATGCCGAAAACGTTGATTCGCAAGTTGCTGTACTGCATCCAAATGTCTCAACAGCTGCCATCAGCTCGAATGTATCACTGAAAGCTTCACGAAATCTGAAAAGTTCTTACCTCCAACTTTTCACGACTGTCAATTCTTCTTCGCTGGGAACTTTCAAACCTGTAAACATGTAAATTTGTAAGTGCTAGTAAAATGGAAGGGGCAAATTTCGTGTTGAGGGTAAATATTTCGAATTACCTAGTTCTTTAAAGCTATTCAAATAATCCGTTTTGAATTCGCTAATGTTGAAAACCGCAGCAACTTGCTCTGGATTCTCTGAGAAGCGTCGTTTGATTTCGTTTATTATAAGATCACGGCATTCATTGTAAATTCCTTTCAGCTTCTTATTTGACCCTTGTAGGTTCCCATCAGTTGCGCGATTCGCAGATTATGAAGGTAATCTGGTCTCAGTTATGTAGCTTGGATGCTCAGTTGTTTTAATTTTTCGTTTGGACATTGCTTCGTTCATGAGTTCAGTCTAAGGTATGAGCTTATACGCATCTTCCAAAATTAATTCAAATTCCTTACAGCTTGATCTCATAACTTGAAGTTGTTGAAGAACTGACTCTATGGCGTCTAGTCCATCTTCAGAGCTCGCTGCTCGTGACTGCATTGTAAAATTCCCCAACTTCTTTGGCCCAGAGGCCATTTTACCACTCCCTTCTGCGGCCATCACAGCACGGTTAGCAAATGGGTAACTACCACCCACAAGCGAGCTTGGCAAGCTGAGAGAGGCTGCAGATGAACTAAACTGATGTTACCTGTCATGTCCGATCGACTGTCGCAAACCCTTCTGTCATTAAGCAGAGGGGAGTGCAGACGGCTGGTTGGCCCAGCTTGTGAAGAGGAGGATGAGATGGCGGACCACTTCCTGTGCGTCTGCCCCACCTTCGCTCGAATCAGGTTTGAGGTCTTTGGCACTGATGTGTTAAGAAGCGACCATCTTGGCTCCTTGGCCCCACAAGATCTACTCAGGTTTCTTCGGAGATCGGGAAGATTTAAAGAAAATTAAAAGGGAATCCAAGTGTAGTACAATGGACTTAATGCGTGAGTGCTGAGTGCTGCACTTGTCCCAACAGGAAAAAAAAACAAAAAAAAAAAAAAATGCTCGTAACCAATCAGATGGATACTCCTCGGTTTACCAAATAGCTTTGAAAAGAGGCTGTAACATATTAACACTTGTTGTTGCATCTGCCTTAAGCAGTTCAGCAGTAATATATACCATCACTGCGGGGGGCTTTATTTATTTTCATAGTTTCTATTGCAACTTGAATTTCCGTGCTGTCTGGGCAACGTTACCATTTAACGCCTCTTAATTTAATTATTTTATGTGAATACTTAAAATCTTTTTATAGGCATACATTTTGGAAAAATCGCTTGAGGATTTTCACACAGAGAGAAGCCTTACTTAAAGATATAGTTATATTATAATGTTACATACTACTATACTTAGTTACATGATCACCCTATTCCTATGTTATACGTACTCTTAATTCTAACTTAATCTTACTCTTATATTTAATTACTTATGCTAACTGTTATTTAAACCAACAACTGTTTTACATACTTTCTCACACTCTACACGCACACGCTTACTCACGCACTCAACATACACAACATGCATTCCTACATTCATTGCTAGCTTTACTTTCTCCCATTCTCATTAAATGTAAAATATTAGTTAAGCTTTAAGCTAAGAAGAGTCTTTGTAAAAAGTGAGAGTGAAATAAAGTTCTTTGACTGAAGAAGACGTGTTTTACTTCTTTATTATATTGAAAAAGGCTACTGATGCATAACAAGTCATTAGTTACTTAGAAGGTTTTATGTCTCGACACAAAACTAAGATGGTCATTAGCGAAGTCAGAGCTTGAGTGCACTAGTGTCTGCATCTAGTGATGCATCTAGATTGGATGTGGATTCTGGAATAGGCAATATCGTTGAACAGCGTCAAGCGTACGATAAGATGGTGAGCCGAAACAGGCTGGATGCTGCTTCATTGACATGACTTTTCGGCCACTGTTTGTGAGCTACGGAAAATTGCTTTGGTGCTGCAGTCATAGTTGTTATGCCAAATCACGATGAACGTCGCTATTTTTTACATGGTATGGCGCGTTTACTATGTTCCGCAGGATGTTGTTTTGCGGACGTTGGATAGAGGTGATTCACTTTTGGGTAGGGCCCCCCTGAATTGTATAACGTAAGTCCAAACCGGCCTTAGATTTTGTTTGTGAATAACTAATTTGGTGCGGACTGATAAGCCTCAGCGCCTTCGAATGATATCCGGTCAGTTCATAAGTTCGTGCGTTTTTTAAAGGTGGTTTTAAAATTAACAAAAAAGATGTTGAAAGTATTTATTAATCAATAATATATTTTCCTTCATTATTTACAATGTCTTCCCAACGTTTAGACAAATTTTTAATTCCCTGCTCAAAAAATTGTTTGTCCTTGGAGCCAAAATACGCTTCGATATCCCTTTTTATAGCTTCTTTTGAGGAGTAGTTCTTGTTACTCATATGGGATCAAAGTCTACGGAAAATGTGATAATCACAAGGTGCAATATCCGGAGAGTATGGTGGATGCGGCATTAGCTCCCATCCGAGCTCGTTCAACTTGCCTAATGTTTGCCTTGCGGTATGAGGTCTTGCATTGTCGTGGTGAAACAACACTTTGCGTCTATTCACTAAAGACGGTCGATTTTTGTTAAGTGCCTAATACAGATTCGATAGCTGATGGGAATAATAATCAGAACTTATCACTCTCTGCTGAAGGTTGGCGACGGAAAGTTTATGTGGAACTCATTTTCCCAGCTTTGAAACCTCCCAAGTGAACCAGGTGCCTGTGAAGTTTTCCATGTGATGAATTTAACCTCTGAGCTATCATATCGACTGTCAAATTTGGCTCAGCTTCCACGAGTTCGAGCAATGCGTCGGAGTTAAAGACTTCAGGACGACCAGCGCGCGGGGCATCCTCAAAGTCGCAGTTACCACGTCGGAATTTTGAAAACCACTTTTGCACAGTCCTAACATTCACGGTATCCTCTCCGTGAACTGTGTTTATTTCTGCAGCAGCAGTTGTTGCATTTTTACGACTTTTATAAAAAAAGTACAAAATATGCCTTTTATACGAGTTCGAAGATTCCATTTTATTTTTTAACAACACGAGCTTCTATCCGCGATTAAAATCACTTGTTGAATGCACAATATATCAAAGAATAGTTCCGTTATATTCCGCGAATAATTTTTTGTATGTAAATCCACTCCAATATTATTCCATAGCCCAATTTTATTTTAAATTTAAAATTTTTTGATATTTCATAATCGAAGCACCAGCTCAATTTCAGTCAATGAGATTCACAGTTTTTTCTACCTTCTTTAACTGAGAATCAGCGAAATAACGAAATAGCTTCTTGGATTAGCAATAGTTCACGGAATTCCAAGTATTATTTGTAAATTTCAGCAAAAATGTAAAATGCCCGTGTTGTTGTTTGTTTTTCTACGAGGGCATGGAGGATGAATGCAATTTTTAAATTGTGCAATTTACGAACTGTCAGTGCGCTCGATATATATTTCTCATCCCTTTCAGTGAAAATTTACGATTATTTATTTGGAAAATTGGCTTTAGGTTTTGCGAGAGGAAAGAAATTATATAAATTGTTTGATTTCAATTTGAAAACGTGACGGCAGCAATAAAACGTTTTTTTGGGTTTTTGTCTTTTGCAGCACGCCAAAGCGCACTATCTACAACCCCATGCACACAAGCGCTCTACACACATAAGTAAATATGTATACACGTGCGCATATATCAGAATAAGTCGATTCGAAGAAGTGTACAAAAGTGCAACACTGCGTATGAGCAACCTAATGCGAACGCGCAAAAAATTTCAGCCAATGCTCGAACTTATGTACGTTCGCGTGTTTGTTGGTGCAAGAGCACACAGATAAATACACAGCTGCCACATGCCATGCACCCCGGGCATTATTTAAGAATTACAACATGGCATGAAGTAACAACAGGCAGCAGGAGCGACAAGTGAAAAATGTACCCGCAATAGTATTTGTGCAACGAAAACAACTGGAAGGTGAGCGAAGTGCACCGGAATTGTCTGTTGACTTTTGTCCCCGCTTTTGTTGTCGCTTTTGTATTTGTTTTACTTTTGTTGCTTTATTTTTGGTTTCTGCTTGCAGCAGCATAGGTTGAAACTGGTTTTGGGCGATTGCAGCTGCAGCAGCAACAATTATACAGTTGCACGTGGAGCACTACTAACAACAAATCAGCATTGCATTGGTAAGAGCAAAAAATCAGCCATATTTCACACCTTTGCTTGTGGCATTGCAACTGCAACAAACCATATTTTGTTATTATTGCTGCATGTTTATTGTTGTTGTTGATGCTTGTTTAACTCGCATTGCACGGAAAATATGTTGCGGCCGTTAGTCATTCACTTTTGTTGCAGTTGGCGTAACAGCCATTGGCGCTTGTATTACCAACTGCATTTTTCTACTGTATTTGTATGTGTGCTGGCATATTTTGGCCATTTGCGAACGTCAGCCGTAGCACGAAATGCACAATGCAGCTATGTTGTGCGCCGACGCGCCGCCTTGGCACCCTATATTGAGGTAGGAAGGGGAGGTAAATTGAATTTTTGGAGAATTCCTTTCAATATTGTGTGCTTGATTTCTACGTTCACCCATCGATTACAATGCTTTGGTTTATGTGAGTGTTGACTTTGCGCCACTTGGTTTTGAAATCACAAATTCAAGACAATCGCATTCTGAAAATATTCACAAGAAACGTTTTTTTTTTTTTGATTTCTTAACACTACAAATGGTTTATTATTTTATTTATTTATTTTATTTAGCGCTAACAGAAACCATTTCTTAATGAAATAACAAATAAAACTAGCTGAAATTAAAATACACTGGATAAAAACAATTACAATTGTATTACAGAATTGATTTTTAGTAGTAGTAAAATTGAGCGACATGAACCTCGAGATGTCATTAAATTCATGAAGAGTCCGAGGAATTGATGCGTTGAACTCGAAACTCGTTTTGAATACCTGCTTGATCAAAAAGCTCCCGGAATATATTAACAAAACTCAAAATGCAAGTTTAATCTTCAAAAATGGTACTATTGCCTTCACATTGTTCCCCTTCCAGTGTAACTTCTATGCCAGCTTCTGAAACATTTCTGGAACTCTATTTTCGGTAGAGCCATCAGAGCCGTCTTCGATTTTTCCATTAACTCCTTTTGGCTGTTAAAAAGCGTTCTCTGTATTGGGTTTTTGACTCAAATAGCAAATAATCACAGGGAATCATATGAGGTGAATTCGATGGCTGTTGTATGATGTTCGTTTCGTTCTTGGCCAAAAATTCAAGGAAAATGATGTGACGGTGCCTTACCATAGCCCAAAATCTATGTGCTATTTTCCCACAAATCCTTTCTTTTTTGGCAAATTGCTTCTCATAAATTCTCACAACGTCCAAATAATTGTTCTTGTTAACTGTCTGACCTTCTGTCGAAAATTCGTGGTGTAAAATACAATTGTATACCTTCCTTAAGCG
>JAYXIM010018818.1:0-37716 GCA_037575425.1 Anastrepha fraterculus
GGTTTCGTTAAGGGGTTAGGGGTAGTCAGAGGCCCGAAAAAATGATGATTTTCACGAATTTTTTTTTGCTACTTAATTAATTTATTTAACAAAAATAAAAACATAGCATAAAAACATCATGTTTTAACTTGACTTCACCAAAATTTCAAACAAAAAAATTAATAATTGCAAAAGTTATCGCTGTTTGTGTGAAGCCCGTTTCTCCAGAAGTCCCTTGCGGTGAACATCACAAGTCCTTGCAGATTCATCTAAAACCAATCAGACAAGAGAAATTAGTTTTATTAATAGATAATCTCGGGCCGGATCGAAGCTTTTTTTTTTTTTCAAAATGAACAAAATGGCGGTCTCAGAAAATTTTTTCCAGATTTTAGAAAGAAAAACCAACAGTTAATTGTTAAAAAAAAATCGAAGTTTTTGAAAAAAAAAAAAATCCTTCGATCAGGCACAAGTTTTTTATGTTTTTCAAAAGCTGTATAAATTTTATTGAAATCTACGTAGCGGTTTTTAAGTTACAGTGATCACCAGTTTGAAAAACATAGTTTTGAGAAAAACGCATATAAAGTTTAGCTATCTGCTCTGGAGCGCCCGAGCGCCCGTTGTAAATTGTTGAATAACTCGAAAAGTATTTGTCGAATTCACTTCATATTTTTACACAATATTTTTAAGATATTATACTTTAAGAAAATGCAAAAAAACACAAATCGATTTTTTGAAAATTCTGACTACCCCTAACCCCTTAAGGGGGGAGCCTGGTTTATAAGGTCAAAAAAATAAATTTTTTTTTTTCGTTTTAAGCGATTCCTAATATATTTCAGAACATTCACACAAAGTTACAAAGCCTAATTCTCAATATTTCCGTAGATACAAAACCAAAGGTAGGCGAGCGTTAGGTAGTTACGCTGTGACCGGACAGCTATAGATAGTACAAACTTTATCTTCTTTTCTCGACTTTTCATTTGTATGATTTCTTTGAATTGGCGCACATGAATGAAAAAAAGTAATGAAAAAAAATAGATAAAAAAAAATTTTCAAGATTTTTATACCAATTTTAAGTGAATTTTTTTTTTATAGAAAGGCATTTTTTTCTTTAAAACCTCCAAAAAGTTGATATTTTGGAATTTCTCTCAGTTTTCTTAGTTCATCTAGAATAAAAGATCATGATAATTAGAAATCCATTTGAATTTTTTGCTTTAGATAATAATTACGAGCTGTATCTTGTACGCCAGTTGGAAACTCCAGCGTTGCAGTGCTCTACTAATTTCTATGTTAAACATTTTTTTCAACTTATTTTAACCAGTACAAACATTTTTTATACTTTTTAAATGTTCATTAAAAGATAGGAAAACCTTTGCAGTTCTAAATTAATTTTTTCCTTAAAAAAAAAAATCGCAAAGAAATGCAATTTTTAGACCTCATAAACCAGGCTCCCCCCTTAATCTATTTTTCTTTCTGGCAGGGTAGGGCAAATTTATGTAAAAGCAAAGTAAAATAAATAAGGGGTGGTTAAATTTCAAGGACCGATGTTGAATGTGAACCACATCTAAACGTCAACGACACCATTGGACTTCTTGCTTTGGGGTTATTGAAAGAAAAGGTGTACGTCGATAAGCCAGCAACAATTCAAGAGCTAAAGGATGAGATAATTCGGCACATTAACGGCATAGAACCTCAATTATGCCTCAGCGTCATCGAAAATTTGGACCGTCAGGATGGAGGTGTGCCGCCGAAGTCGCGGCGGCCATTTGGCCAATATTTTGTTTTATACGTAATTGAACCATACTAATATTATCATAATAAAGAGAAATGGCAATAATTTCCTAAAAAAAATTCTATTTTATTCAAAATCAACACCGGCCCTTGAAACTTAACCACCCTTTTTAAAAAAAAAATATTTAATTTTCTAATATTTTAATATAAATATTTTAGAATATCAATTTAGGGAAAAAGAAATCCATTATTTTCTCGGTAGATGGCTGTAGTGGTCGATATCTCGTAAAGTATCCAACAAACACTTTAAAGTTTATGTTCGTCGTTAAGGTTTTCATTTCACACTAAAAAAAATATTTTGCTGTCTTTCGTTTGTTCCATTCAGTTGTGAGTTACAGGGTGACAGGATGCTAATAATGGAATTCAACAAAGAGAAGAATCTGTACATTTTTCGGTTTTTCTTTCATTAAGGCGAAAAGGCGAAAATGCTAGCCAGGTCGCTGAATGAGTGAATTGTGAATAGTGTTTATGGGCCGATGCTGTAACAGGTTGGTTGGTTGGTTGGTTTAAGTGGTGATTCTTCCAGAATCCAACCAGCGCTTCCGCACCATTTTGTTGCCACATCCTCGTTACCAATTATTTACAGCATGACTATATCCAGTCTGTGCGGTTCAGGAACCTTATCAGGTTGTTGACATCTAAGCCAGACAGTTGTTCGAGCCTCACGAACAGCGGCTTACCTAGGGTTAACATTCGGTCCTTCTATAGGGCAGAGCATTCACAGAGGAAATGGAAGATTGTTTCCTTTTTCTCCGGTTGTTTACAACTGTGACAGTATGTGTCGTGAGGGATGCCCATTTCGGCTGCTTGGTCACAGAACAAAAGCCAGTTATGACTGCCGTTAGTCTCAAGGCGTCCCGTCGATTCATGTTTATCAATGTTGACGATTGCTTAAGGTTGTAGGTGGGCCATAACGTTCTGCTGATTTTGCATTACGTCTGGTCTCTCTTTATCCACAATCTGCGATTCGGAGGTATTTTAGGGAAATTGCACTCTTGACTACACCTAGTGGAGTGAATACCGATTCTGCAAGAGCGTTATTCATGGCAGATCCCCTTCTTGCCAGTTCATCCACTTTTTCATTACCTTCGATGCTCTGATGACCCGGGACCCAGATTAAGGTAACCTGAGGGTTTTCGCTCAAGATGGTGAGGCTGGTCCTGCTTTGCTCCACCACTCTAGAGGTTGTACTAGCCAAACCCAATGCTTTGATTGGAGCGTGACTATCAAAGAGCATAGCGAGATTGCCCTTAAGAGAGGGATCTGCGATTAGTAGCTTAGTAGCCTACAAGCTTCCCCAATTGCCAGTACTTCCGCCTGAAAGACACTGCAAGCATTAGGGAGGCGCACAGATCTTTCAATTTTAAGTCTATGAGAATATATACCGGCTCCAACATCACAATCCATTTTACTGTCATCTGTATAGACTGTAGTGTCGAACTTGTTTAGTGTGAATCCCTTATTCCATTCTTTCCGAGATGGAAAGAGATTGACAAAATTTCTACTGAATGTTACCGTCGGGACGATGTAGTCAGTCCACACCGAGTCCATGTTTAATTTCCAGCTAAGTTTGGGGTCCAGAATTACCCTTAAGTACTTTGCACTGGGTGAAAGTGGGAGGGATTGTCCGTTAATGCTTGGTGGAGTAAAAATTGGTACCTTATATCTGGTGGTAAAAAGGATGAGTTCTGTTTTACGCGGGCTTAAACTTGGGCCACAGCCTGTAGCCCAAAAGGTAATTACGCGCAATTTTGGTTTCGTTGATTCCGTTCAGGCATTTTTGATGTTAAAGAAAATATCGAAAATGTCGATAAAATCACAGAAAGAATCGAAGTTGACCGGCAGGTTAGTAGGCGTGACATCGCCCAGGAGCTAAAGATCAACGGTAAAACAATTTTAAGCCATTAGCGTAAAAATTTAACGCAAACCAATGGTTTGTTTTTTCCCCAAACTAATACTATGGGTATCAGGTGGAGAAAGACTTGGCTTCCCTGGGTGTGTCCAACTGGCGCCGGTTAGCGCGAGAAAAAAACGACTGGCGCGCTTTGTTAAACTCGGCCAAAATCGCGTAAGCGGTTATCCTGCCAAGTAAAAAAAGAAAAATATTATGGGCATGGTCTTAAATTTTTATAAATTTTTATTTTTCAACTTTGTTTGTAGACGTAAACTACAAAATATTTTTAATTAAATATATTGGGTTTTCTGAAATATTTGTATGGGTTTTATTATAAGAAGTGAATTTGTAATTTTTTTAAAGTAAATATCTTATCTTATTTTTAATTATACTTTAAAAAAGTTGCAAATAAGAGAAGATATTTCACGTTTTAAAAAATTACAAATTTTCAAAAAAAATAAACACCAAAACTTTAAACTTTAATAGATCCTAAAATTACACATTTTTTTAACTTTTTTAATTTACTTTTTATTATACGTATCCAATCCTACATATAAACAAAAAAAAGTGTTCCAAAAAATGTTAAACGTCAATCAAAACTTTTTTTCAAAAATGGAAAATTTTTTCCAGAAGAAAAAAAATTTTTAGTATAAATTATTCTATAAAAATGCACAAATTTTCAACAGTGAATAAATCCCCAGAGTTATTTTTTTTTTTTTGAAATTTCATCAGTTTGTGTTCCAAAAAAAATTTAAACGTAAAACTAAAACTTTTTTCAAAAAAAAATTTTTCCTTTTCAAAATGCAAAATGTTTCCAAAAATTCCGAAAAGAATAAAATTTCCCAAAAAAAATTTCCAAACAATCAAATTTTTTTGAGTATAAGTTAAAAAATAATAACATAAATGTTATAAGGGAATCGAAGATATTTGACCTTGAAAATCTTCATACCAAAATTTTCAACAGTGAATAAAACCCCAAAATTACTAAATGTGCGCAAAATTTTTTCTAAATTTCATCAGTTTATGCTCCAAAAAATGTGAAACGTAAAACAAAAACTTTTTTCCAAAAAAATTTTTTTTTTTCAAAAATGCAAAATTTTTTTTTTTTAATTTCCAAAAGAATAAAATTTTTGCAAAACACAAATTTTTTTAACAAACAAATTTCTTTGAGTATAAATTATTATTAAAAAAAATAATAAACAAAAAACCATTAAAAATGGTAAAAGGAATCGAAAGTATTTGGCTTTAAAAACTTCATACTAAAGCTAAATATTTTCGTTTCCTTTACCATTAACATACCAAAATTTTCAACATTGAATAAGTCATCAGTTTACTTCTTATTATACCCAAACCTAAAATAGACACATTTTCAGACCAGCAACTCCGTAAAGAGAGCAATGCACTTTCGCTTATCAAGCCATCGTAATTCAGCTGATGAATACACACGAATTTTGTTGAAGAATTTTTTAAAAGTTGATAATTTTTCAGTAAAAAATAAAAATAATAATTGGTCGTGTACTTTTCTTAGCTGTCTGGCCAAGCTTCTTTCTCGTATTTGTGATGTGCGTCTTGATTTAGTTCCACAAATGGAGGGATCTACAGTTTTAAGCCGACTCCGAACGGAACAAAATTTTTATGAGGAGCTTTTCCATGGCAGAAATACACACGGAGCTTTGCCGTTGCCTGCCGAGAGGCGGACGCTATTTGAAAAAAAAAACATTTCTTTATTTTGGTGTTTCATAAAGCATTAGCAATTATTAAAAAGTAATTATGAAAGGAAATTATAATAGTAGGGGCAATTTTCTACTAAGAAAAAGTCAACAAGTGATTCAGAGTATTTTTCTATGCATATCGGTTAATATACCGCCTTTCTTTAGAATACAAATAATCAATCATTTCGAAATATTTTTATACAGGGTTTCATACAAATTATGAACTCAACAATGACTTTGTCGAATCGGTAACGAGAATAAAAATCATTCAAAATCAAACTATTTTTGAACTATGCAAACCATTTCCGTCCTGCAGGAAATTGTGGTAATACTAAACAATTAATATTGTTATCACACAATTTATATTGTAGGATTACAGTATAAATAGTACTTTGACAATTTTAATTGTTTATGTACCACAACTTCAGTAACAATACAATTTTTGTAGTAATGTAACAGTAAAAATAGTTAATTCTACAATTTTTGTGGTTATATTACAATTTTTACATTAGTTTTTACCAACTTTTGTGGTTAGGTGGGCATTACTATTAATATAAGTTAATTTTACCAATTTTTATAGGTTGGAGCCATACGAACCTACTTTTGTGGTTAAGGGAACCAATTTCACATTGTTAAATTTCAACCATTTTTTTTGGTAAAATTAACAATTTTTAACCACAACTTCAGTAAGGGTTGCTAACTATTTTCTATTGGTTGGTTTCACCCATATTTATGGGTTGGAGCCGTTTTAACATAGTTTTTCGGTTAGTTTTACCAATAAAATTTTTTGAGTGTGTAGGCTCAACATACACGTCGCAATGTTTATAGTTTCTTTGACTTTCTTCACGCCGCCTTAAGTTTTGACTTCATCTCAGTGAATAAGTAAAGGGTGCGATATGAGGGCTGTAGGGTGGGTGTGACAACGTAGCAATGCCTTGTTTTGCCATGAATGGGCCAGCGCGTTCTCATTGAGCAAGATCCGGCCGGAAGCGGGCGCTCCTCCAAGACAACAAATTAGAACTCTCCAATCGTCGCTGTATGTGCGGCAGAAACGTACCCACGATGAATGATGACTTAAATATTGAAAAAAAAATTATTAACTTTTGTACATTAAGTAAAAACGAGTCTGAGATAAAAAGACTTGAGATACAGATTGACAGCATTTGAAATTTATAAGTTAAGTGACTTTATTGAAAAAAGTCTCAAATGGAAAGAACTGTATATATACATAGGCAGTAGAAGGCCTTTAAATAGAGTATAATTTTGGATTGAGAGATTGGATCTCTTTTAAATTAAAAAGATATATATAAATACGTTAATCAATAAATATGTAAGAAAAATATTAGCTCTTATGCCAATCATTTAATTCAAAATTCCACCGCTGGACTGGTTGTCACTGCAACAAAAAATATGCCTATGTGCCCGCGTTTTAAATGTCTCACATCAAATTTCGTGTAAAGAAAATTTCATACTTGGCTTTCCTCTCATAATTCTGAGATCTTTGGTTTATACACAAGTATGTAGATATGTGTATACCCACATTTATCTCAAATTGCCATATTCTCAGGTTTACTTGTAATTAGTAGAAATATATTTTTAGTTAAGTTACAATTTCATGCACTGAATACCTACCATAATAACTTCTAATAACTTCAACACATTTTTCCGCTTCACAAACCAAATTTATTCACTCCTATGCGGAAAATAAAAGTCACAGGGTGCCCATATGCCCGGAAATGTATATTTCTACCCATGGCGGAAACCACTTATTAAGCTTTTACCTAACAGGTGGCGCTCTGAGCATGACTGGAGCAGCTCTAATTGTGGCTAAGCCCCACCGAGTCATGGCGCTCTCATTAGTTTCATCGTATCAGCTGACACGGGCGTACGTTTACGTTGGGGAGTGTGAGGATTATTAGTTACCAGGTTTAGTTGTTGTTGACCTTACGGAAATGTTTGTTTTGCATGCTTTGTCACTAATTTCAAATCTGAGAAAATTTAACATAAACTATGAAATTTAACGGTTATGTTTTACATTCTCTGGTTTTACGAGTTGTTAGTTTGGTCAAATGTTAATTTTAAATTTATTATTAACGTGTAGAAAAAATGTACAAATAAATATAAAAGCATTAGCTGGCTACCTAATTAAACATAATAAAAAATACCAGTCTAACGGTTAGACTCGATAGAAGTGAAACCTTCCGTAAAACAAACTGAGAGAGAATAAGACGAAAGCAGCATTAGGAGCGGGATAATTATAGGTTCATTATAATATTGCTATAAAGTTTATATTTTATTTTCTTCACTTTATCATTATTCATCCTTAATGTTTTCAATTTCAACAAATGATACGAGTGGCTTATGATAGATAAAATATGATACAAATGCTTTGGTTTCGATGTTGTCAAAAAAAATACCCAAACGGACCGAAGAAACAGACTTACAAATTTCTTCCATTTTCGTCTACTTCTTTTCATATAAAAATTTATGTCTCTTTCCACCAAAGCTAAATGTATTTGTATATTTCTTCTTGTATTTATTCAAGGCCGAAATCCCGGCGGTACTGCAATAGCGGGCCAAACCGTGGCAAAGGTGAAGAAAGCCCCTAAAACACTCCGCCCATTTCCAAAAATCAGTTTAACATTTGTTGTCCTCCCATGGAGGATCTATCAGATATTAAGCTGATAAGAACAGACACTACACTTTGATCTTAGCCTTAAGGCCGAGAAGCGATTACCATACACAACCAACAAACTACCTAGTCAATACATTTTCTAATAAACCTTTTGAGAATTACACGCTCACAAAAAAAAAAAATTAATGTACGAAATATTTATACCGATTCACTTAAACTGACTTTCAGTATCTAAACCAAAAATAGAAAAGCCAAAAAACTGTTTTCAATAAATAATCAGAAATGTCCTACAATGCAAATTTCAAAAAAAAATTTTATTTCTTGTGATTCGAACCAAGAATTTTGGATCGGAAGCTCACATTGCTAGCCGCTCGGCTATCGCTCCATACTGTCGGTGCTGGCCTAAAAGTTGTTTAGTTCGTCGCTACGTTTATATGTAATATTCTTAGCCAAGTTGGTCGCTTTTTTCGTTTCACTTTTTCCCAAATCACTCCCAACGATTCTAAAGAAGTTTTCACTTCAATAATAGCTGGTTTTTTCATTAAATTTTTTTTCGTTAAATTTTCTCCATCGTTGCATAAGTTCCTTTCATGTTAGTTGCGTATGCGACTGGAACTGATGGTGACTGTTTCTTATTCTGCAACAATACTGCTTCCAAAACTTTAAAATTGATTAATTTTAGGTGTCACATAATTGTTAGTATTTGAGAATTTATTTATATATGGGAAAATGTTTTTGAAAAATAACAAAATGGCGGACTTTTGAAAAAAAGGTATGTTTTTCGGGTGGAAATTAGACTGTAGTATGGAAAGTTAGGGCTGAAAAGAAACGAAAGTAGCACCTGCCAGAATGACAAGCCTACAGAATAATAATCAGTTTAACTTTTTCGTTTCAGATGTCCTGAAGAGCCAAAATCCTGTTGACAAGCCACCTATCTTATTTTTAAGACGCTTACTTTAGTGCCCCACTACTACAAAAAAATATGTAAAAAAAAATTGTTTTTATATACTATTTGATGTCAATAATAACATACTATAAAATCTAAGATTAGCATTTTATTTTCTTAAAAAAAAAAAACCTGAAAAATATCAATAAAAAATGAGTATTTTACCAGGCTACTACCTTAATATGTTGCTTTAATTTCTTTCTCTGGCAAGTGTATATATGTACATACATAAGCAATAATCTCACCTAGCAATTATATTACCATTATCGGAAGCACTCGACATCTGTCCATAAATTACTAGAACAGACTTTAATCCATAATATTAAAGTTTTTACCTACATAGTAGAGGTGACGACAGCATCAACTTAAGCGGAATTAATTTAGTAATTTTGATTAATGCGATGTAAGAGATAACGAATGCTGGGAATAGTGCAAATAAAATACATAAAAGTATAGACTAGAAAATACGAGCAGCTTGAAAACTGGTTTACTACAAACCAGATCATAATAAATTTGTAAAAAATATTCCTTAGCCTGGTTGGCAACAAGCCACGCATAGACCTTTTGGTCCTTAGCGTTACCAGATGGAGGCCGACCTCTATGAATACCGAAAGTAGACATCATGTAGGATGTCAGCGCTTTAGGCGAATCTAAGCAGAGCTGGGAGATCCGCTTTTGAGACCTCCTCCAGACCCTCAAACAATGGGGCTCCCAGGCATTTTAAACGCGTTTTTAATAATGCCGAACAAACGCGCAGAAGGTGTTCTAAAGTTTCCTCAACATCCTCTCTGCATTTCCTGCATTTGTCCGTGTTAGCAATTCCCATCTTGTACGAATGTGCAGCCAATAGATTATGATCTGTTAGCATACCTATGATAGTTCTGCAGTCCTTTCGTGAGAGCGTAAGGACGAACTGAATCAGTTTTTTGTATTTTGACTTTTGCTATTTTGCATGTTGTCAGATTAGTCCACCTAGCTTCCACTCGTTGTATACTGTATTTACCAGTTTTTGTATGCCGTTCTCTTGTTCAAATGGTAGTCTAGCAGCATTTTTTGCTATCGTTTGAATTTCATTTTCCCATAATGCCTTTGTGACCAGGTACTCAATAGATATGCAGTCTGGCAGCTTGACAGGCTGGCTTATCCCTAGTGCCCGCTATCACTCATTCCAAAGTTTTAGAGCCGTTTGTGTAGATGTGAAAAGTGCTACGGCAAGGCTTCATGCCTTTGTGCCGTCTCTTCTTTTCAATTGTAGTACGAAACCTTCTTTCCCAATTAAAGTACGGAGTCACGTAGTCTATGCAACCTAAACTCCTCTTTCCTATTGAGCTGTGTCCGAAGGTTCTACAAGTGAATACTCCTGCAGCCACTAACCTCCCCGCAGATTTTGCTGCCAGGTTTTCCGCCTTAAGGTCAATAGGTGGCATGCTGAGTATTATTTTCAGCGCCGCCGTTGGAGTGGTTTTCATCGCTCCTGTTATGCACAGAGCAGCGAGTCGTTGAATCCTTTCCAGTGTCATTAAGTATGTCAGTTTTCTTGTTGCAGTCCACCATATTAAGGCCCCATACAGCAATATCGGTGTAACTACTGCTGTGTAGCACCAATGCATCATTGAGGGCGATAGGCCCCAAGTAACGCCCAGCATTATTTTACATGCGCACAGCGCATTACTGACCTTGTCACGCTTTCCTCAACATTGTGCTTCCACAGCAATTTACTGTCCAATATTACTCCAAGGTACCTCGGATCTTTGAGAAGTAGTTCGTTGTTGCCTAGCACTGGATGGTTCCACCCCGGGACTTTATATTTCCTGCTAAAAAGTATCATGTCTGTTTTTTCCGCGTTTATCCCTAGCCCTGCGCGAGATGTCCATTGGCGTACAGTTTTAAGTGTGTTGTTCATCTCATTACTGATGGTGTCCAGGTGCTTTCCTAAAACTACTATAGCTATGTCATCTGCATACGCCACTAGTTTTGGTACCCCTTCTTACTTTATAAGTAGATACACTGCGAATGCCTGACAGCCTGGCAGAAAACACCCAACACCGTCAGCAAAAACAAAATTGTTAAAAATCAATGAGATCTTCCAGACAATTAAAATTGGCATCAGTCAAACCTTAATTTAATTGGCTGTAAAACTGCATAACCAATATTTTTAAATCTAAGAATACTGCCTAAAAAATTTGGAATTTTGATTAAAATTTGATGATTTTTTTTAGTTTGTAAAAGGCTTGAAAGGTAGATTCATTTGGTTTTTGTTGTATATAGGCTGCTAATTTTTTGATCTGCCACACTTTCCAAGTTTGAAGATATTGCAGAACCTAAGTAGTTTATTTGTGTTTCGCTAAGTGCAGGTCAGTGGCAGAGTAGATATCCCCGAGCTACTCTCGCGTGTGCAGTGTGAGTTTGTCATTACAGCTGCTATTGCTTTGATGTTTGCATGGCTGTTAATGTAAAAGTTTATTTGAGAGTTCGGAGGAGTGCTCTCTATGGTTAAGTCTGGCGCTTTCGTTGCTGCGTAGATTTCAGCCTGGAACGCTCTGCAGTAGTCCGGTATTTTGTATGACTGTTTATAGCCTAATTCCGAACAGAACAATACGGCTCCAACCCAGACGAAACAAGCCTCTTATTTCTGAAAAAACTGTAAACTTCGCCTGGAGTTCGCCAAAGCACACAGGGAAAAGGGGATGGATTTTTGGCAAGAAGTTTTGTTTACAGATGAGTCGAAGTTTAATATATTCGATAGCGATGGAAGAGCAAAAGTGTGGACGAAAAAAAATACTGCACTGAGTCCGAAGAATTTGGCATCAACAGTGAAGCATGGTGGTGGCAATGTAATGGTTTGGGGAGATTTTGCTGCATCTGGAAGATTAGTATTTATTCAAGGTAATATGGATCGTTATAAATACAAATCACTATTGGAAGTCAATCTGAAATCTTCGGTGGATGATTTGGAGCTTGGTCCAGGTTGGGTCTTTCAACAGGATAACAATCCAAAGCACACAGCACATATTGTGAAGGATTGGCTGCTTTACCATGCAGCAAGGCAATTAAATACACCACCGCACAGCCCAAATTTGAATATTATTGAACATGTCTGGGAAATATTAGATCGAAAGATTAGAAAAAATCCGATTTCAAGCGCTTCAGTACTCAAATGTGTGTGTGCGTATGTAGACTTTTGACGGTCACTGTACACCATCCGGTTACTAAACCTGTTTATGAAGTAACCACCTGAGTAGTGTCATAAAAGGCTCACAATGTAAGCAGATAATTTAATTTCAAACAATTCAGTATTTGTTAAAGTGGCATTTGATTTTATATTGTTGTTATACCATCTTCAGTAGAAAGGTTCAAGGTCCAAAGTGTGCAATGTATTTGAATACAAATTGGCCTTACAATTTTCGTGACTTTTGCCAGAAAATGTACAAGTTTGTTCGGCGATCGATAAATCGTAGTAATAACTGAGCCAGGTTGGGTTAAGTTATGGTGGGAACCTCATTTATTTTTCTTCGTAAACCCATTTTGTGGCACTTATGAAGTGTAGGATTCGACCCATCCCCACCCTAGACAGTTCCGTAAACGAATTGAAAAAATATTTACCTAGAAAACCTGCTCTGAGTTTAGCTAAGGCTGGACAATTGCAAATAAAATGCTCAACTGTTTCTTCCATCTCTGCAACTTCTGCAATATTCATGGGAGGAAACTCCTTGTCTCGAGGAATGCCTGCCAAATAGTCAATGATCGGTAATACAAGCGACGACCTTCGAGATATAATCTCTTGAAAGCCTAAGCAGTTTTTTTGCCATTTTCTTCTTTATTTTTTGCGGCCATATGTAGAGCTACTTGTTGCCCGTGGCATTCTTTTCGAACATTTCCCAGTGCACCATGCCCTCCCAGTCCCCCTAAACACATATCAGAATCTTCTTTGGATGAAGTTTCAGCTTGACTCTTGGCTTTGGCGCATCTCATGGAGCCACCCACTCCTTTCTTTGCTTCATATTGATATACCTATAGGCACCATTTCTCATCTCCCGTGACGATTCGGTACAAAAAGCGCTGTTTATGACTGCGTGTTGCTCGATGGCGCGTGAGATGCTGAGAAGCAATTTGAAGGCAACTTGCTTTGTGTTTTTCGTTGAGCTCGCGAGGCACCCAGGGTGCCAATTTTTCGGTAAATCCCATTGAATGAAAGTGATTGAGAGTCGTTTTATGATTGGAATTCATTTTTTTCGCCAATTCTTGACTGGCTTGGCGACCGTTCCTCCGCTACTTCAAAAATGATTTAAGACGTTCTTCATTGAATTCAGAAGCCCTTCCGTTACGGGATGTGTCATCGAAGTCAAAGTCGCCATATTTGAACTTTGCAAACCATTTTCGTGCTGTAGATTCGAATATGACATCTTCTTCATAGACGTCGCAAATGTCCCGGGCTGTTTCGACAGCTTTTTTACATCGATGAAAAGCAAAGAAAAGGAGGGGTCGAAAATTTTAATTTTTGCCTACTGGGTATTCCATTTCTAAGCCTCAAAATTAATGAAAAACTAAATAACTCAAAAAAACAATTAATATAGTTTTGTATAGCAGAAAAAGTTCCATCGAATGAATACTAGCCCTTAGCCAAACAGCAAAGAAATCATTGTAAAGTAAAAGAAAATACAAAAACGCTGTGAACTCATTCTCCAAACCAATATTTAACCTGCCACGTAGTTGTCAAGGCGTATTCAGGTTTACCTTTAAACAAAAATTAATAAATAATGGCTCTTGCACCCTTTTTGGGTGTTCGGCCGAGCTCCTCCTCCTATTTGTGGTGTGCGTCTTGATGTTGTTCCACAAATGGAGGGTTCTACAGTTTCAAGCCGACTCTGAACGGCAAATGTTTTCTATGAGAAGCTTTTCCATGAAGGAAGCCGATTATTCCAGTAAAATAAAGATAAAATGAAAAGATTTGTTTAGAAAATGTGATTTTTGGCAATGTATTGAGAAATGTTTAAAAACCAAAGCCTATAACTGTTCAATGAAGAGAAATTTTTACATGCGCATTAATGTTTAAATCATAACTTTGTATGTTTCGTTATGGATGAGTTACTGAACGGTAAAAACTTTATTGATGAACTCCACAAAGTCATTGTAAAGTAGCAGAGGTTGTTCCATTGCTGCAAAATGGCCGCCGTCTTTGTGATAAGTGCTATGCACAAGGTTCTTGAACTTAACTCCAAGCTGAAGATCTGTTGCATGCATTAAATCATACAGAAAACGTGCACAACCGGTGGGCGTGTTAACGTGAACGGCATCCAAATTCAATCCTAATTGTGCGAAGCTGAACGCTTCCGAGTACAAACGCTGCGATGTAGTTATCGATTTTGTTACATAATAAATCATTACATTATCCAAAAGCTCATCCAATGTGTAACGCTTAGTGAGGCCACCATCCTCAAGTTTTTTGTTTTCAAAATTGGTCCAGGTGGAAAATTTCTCTAAGATATACGCAGCTAAGCCGACTGGATTCTGCAAGAGCGCTGTGCCAATAGTGTCCGGCTTGGTTGCTTGAATATGGAAATAACCGGTTTCTTCCAGAAGGAAGCTTAACTCTTGGCCGAATGGTTTGAAGAAATCTTTCTCTTCGTCTTTCACAAAGAACGAGGGGAACCAGATGCGCCAAAATTTATAAAATTGTGCGATTTGATGTTGGGTACTGCACATATTCGAATGATAGCCGAGCACATTCTGAGGTCTTAGGGTAGCTATATGCGAGCCGATTATCGAGCCCCAATCACCGCCTTGCACCACAAATTTCTCATGACCTAAACGCAACATCAAATTACGCATCACCAATGCCACTTGAGCTGGGCCGAAGTTAACCTTTGAAGCACCCTAAAAAACAAGAAAAGGTTTTTTTTCAGATTTTGAATAACAAAGATTTGCTATGCAGAACATAGTTTGGAGCGAATAATGTAATAGATTTATTTACCTGAGACCAACCATAGCCGGGTAAGCTGGGCACGACCACTTCAAAAACATAAGGGGTTTTGGCGTTCGCTTTCGTCAGCATGGGAATCATTTTGTAGAATTCACGTACAGATCCTGGCCAGCCATGAAGCAGCAGAAGGGGAATTACCTTCTTTCCTTTGGCGGTTTTGGGCTTCACATGGATGTAGTGAATGCGCAAACTGTAAATAAAAAAAAATAAAAAAAAAATGGGTCTTAAAAATATGAGGCTGAAAGGGACATAGGGACATACGTAGAGTCATTTTTTTGTTTATTACATTTTTTATTTCTATTTATTACAACTATTATGTGTGCTTATAAAGGGTGACCAATTTAGAGGTATCGGATTTTAAATTGAAATAAAACAATGAAAATTCAAATTGATTCGGAAATCCTTATTATTTGTGTGTAGAATCATCTAACACATTTACTTTTTTAAGCATAATTCCTTTCAAATGTTGGCCGTAACTGCGTCATAATTCGGTCATACATAAACACCAATTTGTAATGACTCGCTGGATGACTTCATTCGCTATCTCGTAAATAACTTTAGTAAACTGGGCTTCCTTGTCTCAACCGAAGCTGGTTTATTCACAAAGCATTTCGACTTCCCATACCCCCACAAATAAAAGTCCAAAGGTGTGAAATCACACGATCTTGGAGACCAATCCACTGGTGCGAGGCGAGGGATAAATTGCTCACCGAAACGGCCACGCAGTAAATCGTTTGTTTCATGGGCTCTATGGCAAATAGCGGCGCCTTGTTGCAACCAAATGTTGTGTAGATCACGGGCTTCAATTTCCGGCATCTGGCATCAAAAAGTCATTTATCATGGCGCGATAGAGTTCGCTATTCACTATTGCATTGACGCCAGCCTCGTCTTTCAGGAAGTATGGCCGACGATTCCTCCGACCTATAGGTCACACCAAACTGTTGTTGTCAATCGCTACAAAGGCTGGTCCGAGTGGAGAGATAAATTGCTAACCGAAACGCCAACGCAGTGAATCCTCGAAACGTTGATAAAGGGTTTCCCAATAACAGGTGTTACAGGTGATTGGATTGCGCTATCGAGAGATGACTATACGATTTTTTATGGCCGGAATTGGATTGATCTGGACAACGTTTATTTTCACCAAGGCGGCGCTACGTGCCACACAAGCAACGAAACCAATGATCATTTACAGTAAAAGTTTCCGGACCGAGTTATCTCTCGAAGAGGTGATCAGAATTTGCCACCGAGATCTTGTGATTTAACACCTGGTGACATTTTTCTTTGGGGCCTCGTGAAAGAGAAGGTCTCCGCCAACAGCCCAGGTTCGATTCAAGACCTCAAAGTTGGAATTCGTGAGGCCATCGAGGACATAGGGCAGCCACTTTGCAATTCGGTTATGGAAAATTTCATAAAAAGGGTATTGTCCTGTAAGCGTGGTCGTGGTCATTTGCCTAATGTTATTTTCCTCTTTATAATGAAATAAACATCGGATCATTTATATTTTTCTTAGAAAATATATATTATATATATATATTTCTATAGAAAATGCCACTAGAACCATGTGCGTATATCCAAGCCTTTATAGCAGAACGTAGGATCTAGACTTCAAAATGAAAGCCAAACAAGTGACCACTACAGAATTACTCGGTAGTTTTCAAAAATAAGCCTGCTTGGCAAAAACTCGTGCCATGAAAAGTTGTCCCACTGTTGCTGTACAAGCCATTGTAGGACTATCCCCACTGCATATTTTCCTCAAAAAATGTGCAGCCAGAAGTGCATTAAAAAGGCAAATCTTACTTGGGGAAAGATCTTTCTGATGTTGGTTATTCAAGTATCATAACAATGCTACCGGATCAGAATATTATCTATTCATTAACTTGCATATGATTCCAAAATGCGTTTCAATCGTAGGTTGGAACTCTTGAATCTCATACCGCGATAAATGGGAACTGGGAAGACCTGGGGTCGATCTCAGAAGTCTTAAATGGTTCACGGACGGTTCGTGGATCTATGGTCGGTGCGTGGATCTATGGTCCAAACACGAAAAGCTCCGAAACAATGGGCAGATGGCCTAGCGACTTTCAGGCTGAAATTCAAGCAATTTCAATCTGTGTGAGAACAAATCATATGGGGGTACAAGGGTGCATACTATACAGAGCTATATAGTCGGACGGTCAAGTTGTATTAAAAGCACTAGCTAAATATTCTGTGGAATCAAAACTAGTGTACTATTGCCTTAGCAACCTTAACCAACTTAGTGGGTTCCGGGTCTCTCTGGAATAAAAGTTAATAAAATTGCTGTTGAACTCGCTCGGGCGGAGGCGGCAGCAGATTTTCACCGTCCACAAGCATGCAGGCGTGCAGGCACTGCTTCTTCAGGTCCTTCGACCTTATCGATACAGAATTGGTAGTATGGATCGCTGGCATGTTTAAATTTGTGCAGATATGGCTTGATGTGCCCATGACTAGAAAATAGAAGATACTGCGTCACATAGAAATGCAGTTTCCCATGTTCGAGCACCCCGTTCGCGGCCAAGCCACGTTGGTTCCGCTGCTTTCACTTCGAGGCGAATGGGTAAGCGAGTACAGCGGCTGGTTCGTCGGAGTTTGTACAGTAAGCCCTACACAGTCTGAGATTGGCTTGAGGTGTTCTTTGAAGCAAACCCTGTGCTCTATGAAGACGTCAAAGGTGCCTTGATGTCCAACTCTGATAGAAACCCGTTCTGCCAAAGCATCCGGGTTTTGTGCTCCGCTAGTTCTAGTTAATTTACTTGGAGTCATGCCTTCATCGTGGCGATCATTTTGTCATCATTGGCTATGTCAACAGCATATCCTACTACAGGGTCCGGCACTCGAAGTGTAATCAAATAAAAAAACCATAAATTTAGTTTGGAAATTTATTTTTATTAAATTCAAAGTAAAAAATGTGTGAAAATAATGCAAAATTAAGAATCACTTGACTATGGCCTTACTGCCAGGAAAAATATCCTCATAAAAAATATCTACCATTCGGAGTCGGCTTGAAACTGTAGATCCCTCCATTTATGGAGCAACACCAAGACGCACACCACAAATATGTGTACGAGGCAAATATATATAGGGTTGCCCATATTCGACGGACCCGACGGATTTCGATGACTTGGGGATATTCCAATCGACGAGGCTTGTCCGCAGGCAACAATCTTTGCGTAAATTGAATCTTATACGGGAATAAATGCAAATCAATGCGGATAATTCCTTGTAAAGTGGACCGAGCAATGCCCAACTGCTGAGAACGGCGATTTTGGGATGTCCTTGGCGACGCCTTGGTCGGTTTTGATTTGGCCTTTTTGTATTAGAAAGAGTATCACCAGTGAAAACCTTTCGTACAAACGTTTAATGGTGTTCTTGGAAGGCGTACTTTTCACATTATTAAATTTTTTATACGCACGTTGAGTTTTCACAATTGACATCTTTTGTTGAATGTAAATTTCAACAATTTGGGAGCGCTTGCGTGGCGTGTACTGTTCCATGGTAAAAATCTGCTTGGACTGACGCTTCCAAGGCGGTATGTCATTAAGCGATCTGACGTCTCTGTCAAAATATATAGGGTTGCCAGATGGGTCCGTCGAATATTAACAACCCGTATATGAAGAACCATACTAATCAGCTTGGCTCTGCGATGTAATGCTTAAACGGCGGTACCGCAGGGCAAACTAAAGCTACAGAGGTCGGAGTTAGGGTTGGGTTTAGTACGTAGGTGTACTGTTTCGCAAGTCTAGTTTAGTAAGTCCCGAATGAGGTCCAGGTGAGTGATCAGTATGAATCGTGCATGCCGTCTATGTTGGCGGTATCTATGTAAGATTCCCCTTGGATAAAAAAAACCACTTTGGATAAAAAAAGCAGAAAACCAATATAGGGCTTTATGCCCAATTTTAGAGTGCACACGGAATACACCTTAGTAGTTGAACTCTTATCGCGCATTTATTCTCACTTCACTGCTCTGTAGCTATTTTCATTCACGCCATACTCAGGTAATGAAGCGCCTATTTCGTTCGCCCTAACTCTGTGCTTGGCCTATTAATTAGCTGAGTCATTGTTATGATCATTTAGCCGTGGATAAGAGTTCAGCATTCACAGTCATTTCATATTTAACCCATGCCTTGATCTTGTGGAATGCGAACTTTAAATTGAATTACAATTGAATTAGCTGATACGATTAAAATAATCTACCTTATTAGCATTTTTATATGCTTCACAGCGCAACCATCTGGACTGAAGGTTTAAGTTCAAAATCCAAAAATATATTCGTAGATTTGATAACGTTGCTCTGTTGAAAAAGCAAAAGCAGTCATGATGACTTGCACAAACTGCGCTGCTCTGTTATCTTTCACAGTTCAAAAGAACAGACTCTATGTGGGTAAAGTGGACAACTTTGCATGTGTGTATAAATGTGACTGAAGTACACACGTACATACCAATACACATAAGCGTACATGTGTACCCACACATTTTGTTTTTGCATAACATTTGTGTTTGAGTAACTTTTTACTAAATAAAAACAAACATATTTTGAGAGATGCAAACATTTACTTTGACCTTTACGCGCTCCATTGCTTTTCTGTTTGTATGCCGCAGCTGTCCAGTTCGCAAGTGTCAAATGATGGACATACGAAGCCATTTGCAAAAATTATAAACTTTCCAATAGGATGATTAATTTAACGAGTGTGCTTTCTAGACATATTTAATTCTCAATAAGTACATCTCTATTCATGAAGCAAATAAGCAACTGTTACAAATTCTCAAGTTTTGGTGTTCATGTATTCAAAAACCCATGCAAAGCAGGGGAAAGTGAGAGAGCAAAATGACATTTCATTTTAAGGGGAAGTTGGAGATTTTAGTTGATAAGAATTTGAATGTGAGAATAACAGCCAATCGCAGAGTAAAAATGCACACGAACTAAAATTGGCGAATGGAGTCAAAGTTCAATTTTTCAATTGCTAACGGAATGATTTCCATCTGACAGCGATGATGAAATTGAACAAATTATATATGTATATATATATATATTATTGGCACGTACACCCTTTTTGGGTGTTTCGCCGAACTCTTCCTCCTATTTGTGGTGTGCGACCTGATGTTGTTCAACAAATAGAGGGGCCTACAGTTTCAAGCCGGCTCCGAACGGCAGATATTTTTTTATGAGGAGCTTTTCCATAGCAGAAATGCACTCGGAGGTTTGCCATTGCCTGCCGAGGGGCGACCGCTATTAGAAAAAAACTTTTTCTTAATTTTGATCTTTCACCGAGATTCGAACCGACGTTCTCTCTCTGAATTCCGAATGGTAATCACGCACCAACCCAATCGGCTACGGCGGCCGCGGAACAAATCATAGTGGACAAAATAAAATCATGTGATGCTAAGCTCGTTGTTTTGCAATTTATTTGCTTTATTATTATTTTTGTTTTTTGTTTAATTTAATATGATGTACCACAAGTGAAAAAAAATTTGACCTTTTGCGATTTTTAATCGACCAACATTTTAATGAGTTGTTCGTTAAACTTGCAGCAAATTGTCACTGGTTTTGCGTTTATGCACTTTTTTTGATATTTTACCCTTTGAGAGCGAATTCTCCGAAATTAAGTTGCAATGTCATCCCGTGCTTTGCGCAATGTGTGTCCGATCCATTTCCACTTGCGACACATAATTTCTATGCGAACTGGTGTTTGCCCGGTAGCCGCCCAAAGATCATCGTTGATTATAATATCATGCCAGAATATCCGCATTAACTTTCGTAGGCAACGGTTTAGGAAGGATTGCAGTGATACAGAACTACCGACTTCACGTTAGCTTCAAATATTTTCAGTTTGGTGTGCCTGGAGATGTGAGTTGATCTCCATACCTTGTCTAGCATGCCAAATGCAACGCGTAGATATTCGGTTGCGTGTGCCAGTTGTTGATCCGCCGTTTATTGGAATCATGCTCTCAAAGTAGCAAAATTCATCTACATCTTTAAGCGGCGTTTTGGCAATTTGAAGGGCTTGCGTTTTGGTGGCATTAACCCGCATTACTTTGGTCTTTGCTATGTTCATTTTTAGACCTGTTTGTGCTACTGTATGGCATAGAGGCGAGCGCCACTCAACCGACTGCTCCACGATCACTCTCAAGGAGTTTACATGATCGACGCAAGAGCAATGGGGATGAAAGCCTTGTAGTAGTCCCTGATTCAATGAGTTGGAAAACCTTTGTGAATTACGTGTGCTATTACTTTGTTCAGCATGTTTATCAACGTGATTCCTCGCCAATTTTTGCACTCAGTTAGGTTACCCTTCTTCGGGAGAACGGTGATAACCCCTTATTTTAACTCAGATGGTATTCTTTCAGCGTCCCAAATGTTCTTCAATAAGGGCAGAAAGATCCGAGCGCTTATCTTGGGCTTATCCGGATATATCATGGGGATGTCACGTCTTGCAATGTGACTACACAACAGAGTGGGCTGCAAGGGCGGGGCTGACAGTAGCTTCATATAATAGCGCTCCCAGATGTTGACTTGCTTGCCCTTAGATGTTGTTGGCGGCTTGCTTGGTCGTTTTAAAATTGGTGTTTATTAGTTGTCGTATCGTGCGATGAAGGTCTCTGGCACGATTCGTTTCCGCTCCGGGATACGGTACACTAGACAGGGCTAGTTTTCTGGGGCGGCAGCCCTTGGTCGGAAAGAACCCGAGTCATTCCGGTAACGTAGAACCGGCAGCCATGGGAATGAATTCGTTTCCGCAGCAGCATGCGCTGTAGAGGCTAGGTTGTTCCTTCACATTCTTCACACATTCAATCCGAATTAGTTGCACTTAATCCCTGAGATAATTCCGAATTAAGTTGTTGTTGTTTTTATAGCAGCATAAGCATTCTCCATACATATCCATTATACACGGGGAATGCTGCTGAGGTGACAGTCCTTGCCCGGATCCGAATTAAGTCGTCAATCCTGATTAACGCCAGACCCTGTCTAGTCTATAAACGTATGTATATAACTGGACAAAGTTATTTATATTTGAAAAAAATAGTATGCATTCTATTAACCTTTGGTCAACCCAATACGAATTTCATATCAATAAATGAGATTTTGTACCGTTTACTGACGTTTACTTTACATTTACTTAGATTTCTTATAGACGGCTTCGTCATTTTCCACTTAATATGAAGCAACCACACTCATTACAAAAAATCGGACAGTGGAAACTCGCCCTTTTCGGCTCCCGCCTCTACATCTATCACAACCGAAAAAAAATCTTGCACAATCGACATGAGGGACAACGGTACCTTTAAGCGAGACTGGAAACCAGGCCTTTCCGGCTTCCAGCTACGAAGAAGCGGAGACTGTAAACCCGTCCTTTATGGTTACCTCCATTCGTTTACTTTCATCACATTCACATCCAATTTAGCCATATGGGTACTTATAATTATATTTCATTTGATCAAATAATTAGTTTCTTAGCACTGGGAAGTTTCTTATAAAAGGTGGGTAAATTTCAAGGGCCGATGTTGAATGTGAACCCACCCCAAAATATTAAGTTGTTTTCTGATTTTCATTTGACATTTTTCATTTTCAGACTAACTCAATTCGAACCATGGAAAGATACACAAACGAGCAACGCGCTAAAGTTATTTCATTTTCACCTCAGTGGATTCGTCAATAAGCAGAATTGCCGCATTTGGGCGAATGATAATCCAAGAGTGATTGCCGAAAAACCAATGCACCCGCAAAGAGTGACTGTTTGGTGCGGTTTGTGGGCCGGCGGCATCATTGTGCCGTATTTTTTCTTAAATAGTGTGAGATGATAACGAACGTTTTATGGCCCGAATTGGAAGATATGGATGTGGACGATATGTGGATTCAACAGGACGGTGCCACTTGTCACTCAACTAACGAAACAATGGCTCTTTTGCACGAAAAATTTGATGGCCGAATAATCTCACGTCGCGGCGATGTCAATTGGGCGCCAAGATCATGTGATTTGACACCGTTGGACTTCTTTCTTTGGGGCTATTTGAAAGGAAAGGTGTACGTCGATAAGCCAGCAACAATTCAAGAGCTAAAGGATAAGATAATTCAGCACATAAACGGCATAGAGCCTCAATTATGCCTCAGCGTCATCGAAAATTTGCACCATCGGATGGCCCCTTGGCCGATATTTTGTGCCAAACGTAATTGGGCCATACCAATATTATCATAATAAGGAGAAATGACAATACTTTCCAAAAACATTGTATTTCATTTAAAATCAATACCGGCCCTTGAAACTTAACCACCCTTTAGATAAGGAACTATTTGCATTTGGTGGTCTTTGGAGGTGTACCGCCGAGGCCGCGGCGGCTATTTGGGCAATATTTTGTTCCATACATAATTGAGCCATACCAGTATTATCATAATTAGAAATTAAAATAATTAAAAAATAAAAAAATTGTATTTTATTCAAAATCAACACCGGCCTTTGAAACTGAACCACCCTTCATAAGAAAGATTCAATAAATAAAGAAAATGAAAAAAAAGACTCACCATGAAAAGTTAAATGAAAGTTATTCGAGTAGCTAATAAACAGATACGTATATAGGTGTGTTTGTATATATATATGTATATGTAAATGTCTAGCGCTAAACAAACGATGCTCACCCCTGAATCTGCGTCTCATAGTGCGGGAATTGTTTGAGAAACTTTTCGCGTTCACTCCACTTAGGCAGGTAAGTGTCGCGCCAATATGCGACCACCGTTTCTAGGTATTTCGAATTGAATCCATATTGAAAACCGATGCCTTCCAGTGGCTCATGCAATGTTAGAGGGCGTGACAATTGTGCTTTCAGATCTTCAATTACCTATTTTAAAGCAGACAAACAAATAGTTGAATTGAAATAAAAATAAAATAAATGCAATGTTTAATTATTGTTCAGTAATTCAATTCACAAATGTATGAGCGCATGTATGTATGTATGTAGGTGTGCAGATTGACAAGCTGACAGTTGTTTTCTGGCGATTTTAACTGCTTCAATTTATTGAGATAAACTGACTTCCCCTGCCGCATTTACGACGCAAAAAAAAACAATGGCAAAAATAACAATAAATTCATTAAATGTTACCAGCTGGTTTTCTAGATATATATTAAAGATATTTAACTTTAGTCATAAAAGTGATGACACACATACATATACAAATGCCAGTGTTTGTTATTTCAAGCTATCATATTATAATTATACAAATCATGTTGTCACACCGGCAATTATTCTCAAATATACATACACACGTATGTCTAATATATCATGACTTGCGTTTTTTCAGCATAAAATTTCTTGCCGATTAATTGTTGAACAACAATAATACATTTTTTTTTATATTCACATACGCGTCTACTCGACAATAACCGCTAAAAGTTGTGAAATAATAAATCAATAGTTGATGCGCATCTGCCGGCTTATTTGCATAAAAAATCACTACACACACACGCACATACATACATATGTATATTGCAGAGTGTTTTGTTACCTCTGGTTTCACGCTTATATCAAATTCCTTGATTGCAGTATTCTCCTTATATTTAGCAGCACTGCCGGGTCCCCAATATTCGGCATCGCTTAAGTCTGGCACGGGTGCTGAACTTAATAGATACTGAAATCTATGCACAAACACTGCCAAGAACACCACAAAGGCCACAAGCAAGATGCGAACTATTAATCCTACTTCGACCATTGCACTTTCGTATCAGCCCAAAAATAGATAGATGAAGTGAAAAGTTTCCACTTATATGTAAATTTAATTATAAAATAAAAATCTTTAAACACCAAACGAACGGGAATACCAGCCGCTCACATTCAGCGACGAATAGAAACTGATAGCTGAGTACGACAACGGTTCTACATGAGTGAAGTAGTGTTTTCTTCACTGTTTGTTGTTGTTATATGGTATATACTCTAAGAGGGTTATAAAGTGAATGCAGAGAGAATTGTATGATGACAAAACCGAATGGTAACAGCAGTTAGTCAAAAATAACAACAATAAGTCTCGTAGTGCAAGTAGGTTTCTAATGTTAAATTTTAAATAAGAATCTTAATACTGTAAAATACTTTTTTTTTGTTAAAATGCATGCATACATATGTATGTATATTAGGATGAAACAAACAATGTTCTTTATTTCTTATTGCTACCAGCGAAATTTGTTTTGTCAAAAACCAATGATTAGTACAGTTAATGTTTTTTTTATATATGTATGTATATTTTTTTGTATATTTAGCAAAAGTGAAATAAAACGAGATAAATATTTTTTAATTTTATTTTTAATTTTTACTATTTTTTTATAATCAATATAATCTTGAAATCTTTTTATATAATCTTGAATCACGAAACAGTGATAAGATTTATAAAATCTCAGAGGATAACATGGCTTAGCCACGTGTTTAGAATACCCAAATAGACAAAAACAATTCGTAAGTCATTTTAATTATAGGCCGGGAGCCAGGGGTCATTTTGACCTCATGATTTCATGCCGACTGATTTTAATACTGAAGGCAGACGCCACCCAATGGATGACGAGACCAACCGTCACCTGGTCCAGTAGCGGTGGGTACGTGCGTCGGATGCTGCGAAACGTGTCGAAAAAAATATTTAACAACTCATTTAATACCGGCTGAAATTTTTTTGTTTATTGTTGACATTTAGTAGAATAAAAAAAAATAGTCAGCTGCGCCGTAGAGGGGGGAAAATTTTGTACGTCAGCTGAACGCAATGATACATTCTTGCTTCGGCTGACGGTCTTCCCACCGCTATAAACGCAGCTGACCATCATTATTATATTTTCATATGTGTCCAAAATTAAGTAAAAAAAATTCAATCGGCATAAAGCAGTTTTACTTTTGAATTTTTTTTACAAGTTCACCTGTTCAGGTGACGTGTTTTCCCCCCTCTTCCGCGTGGCTGACTATTTTTCATATTCTACTAAATGTCAACAAAACATGAAAAAAATTTCAGCCGGTATAAAATGAGTTGGTAGAAATTTTTTTTCGACACGTTTCATACCCTCCCACCGCGGGTGCGCCACCTGAAGTTCACTTTCGTTATTCATGAAAGCTAAATGAAAGCTAGTCAAGAATTTAACGGTATAAAAATGCAGTCCCAAATCGACCCCTGGCTCTCGGACTATTACGCCCTATTGGAGGCCGAAGAAGAGCACGCGCCAGAAAGAGATGACTCGAAGACGTGGAAGTTGACCTTGAAAAGCCAAATGTTCGGCGGTGGAAGGAGGTAACCTTAGATAGAGACAGAGGGCGCAAGTTTGTGAATGAAACAAGGGCTCATTAAAGACTACGAGTATGATGCTATGATGAAGAAGAATATTTTTTTTTTATTTTTTAATATTTTTGGAGGTTTTCAGAGTTGTAAAAAACAATTAATATATTTTTTTAATTTAGGCACAAGGCGTCTGATGTAGCCTCATGGGTTCGTGCATGACTACCATGCGCTAGTGCTCAGGTTCGAAATGTCGTGCATGAATCATCAAGTGATCGAAAAAGTTTTTTCCAATAGTGGCCGCCTCTCGACAGGAAATGGAAAGCCTCTGAATATATTTCTGCCACGAAAAACCTTGTCATAAAAAAATATCTGCCATTCGGAAGTGGCATAAAACTGTAGGTCCCTCCATTTGCGGAAAAACATCTAATCGTTCATCACAAAATAAGGAGGAGCTCGTTCCCACGACAGCTGGTTTTACGTAACCGGAACCACCCGGATTTACATCCGGGCAAGGACCGTCACCTCAGCAGCATTCCCCGTATATGTGAAATGTTTATGATGCTACAAGAACAACAATAATAGAAAATGCTATTCAATTTCAATGGTCATTTTCAAAGCGCTGTCGGCAAGAGTAGATATTAAAAATTACCGGCGGGCCTGAATACAAAAAACCAAAAATTTTTTTGTTTATTAATGTCATAATTTCTATATGAATTAAAAAAAAATGGAAAAAAATCGCGGAATAAAATGCTTAAAAAAAATAAATTTTAGGGCGAATTTTCCTATTATTTTTGCTTCGAAAAAATTATTTTTTTGAAAAATTTTCGAAAACTTTAAATTCACATCGAAAGTAATATCATAAAAAAGATGTGTGCAAAATTTCAAGGAGATCGGTCAATAACTTTTCGAGTTATCGTGTACACCAATTCGAAAAATATAGTTTTGAGAAAAAAACGCGTCTAATTGTCCGGAAGCCAGGGATCATTTTGAGGTTATCATTTCTTGCCGACTGATTTTAATACCGAAGGCAGACGCCATCCAATGGATGACGAAACCAATCGTCACCTGGTTCAGTAGCGGTGGGTACGTGCGTGAGATGCTGCGAAACGTGTCGAAAAAAAATTTTTAACAACTCATTTAATACCGGCTGAAATTTTTTTTGTGTCCTCTAAAGACGGGGCTCGTCTTATTTACGAGGAAATACAAAATACCTAGAGTGTTTCTCCCCTCAATAGCGGGCGCTGCGTTGGTGCTCTCTGACAAGGTGAACTACCTGGGACTCATCCTTGACAGAGGTCTTACGTGCAGGCCAAACATTGAGGAGAAAATTAGGAAGGCAACAGTCGCCTTGTATGGTTACAGGGGCGCTATCGGCAAAAGATGGGGCCTCTCGCCTAAGGTCACTTTTTGGCTTTATAACACGATTATAAAATCAATCTTGCTATACGGAGTCCTTGTCTGGTGGAACTCGCTAGAAAGGATGGTATCGGTTAAGAAGCTGGAAAGGGTACAAAGGTCTGCCCTCATTGGAATCAGTGGGGCGCTCCGTACCACTCCTACTCTAGCGCTTTACGCTATGCTGAATGTGGCGCCCGTGGACATTGTAGAAAAAACTACCGCTGCACGCGCCGTAATCAGACTAAGATGTTCGGGCCATAGGTTAGACTTAAGTTACGGACACTCTAGCATCCTTAAACATTTTGAGTCCATCCCCATGGTGCTGGACCACTGTACACCCGCGCTAGGTCCGAGCGGACCTTTTTCTACTCACATTCCCTCAAGGGATGAGTGGGCGGGGTGCAACATTTGGCGGCAAGGCATGGCAAACATGTTCACGGATGGCTCGAAATTGGATGGAAGGGTTGGTGAGGGAGTATTCTGTAAGGAGCCTCCCATCAAAGTTAAATTTAGGCTCCCGGACTACTGTAGCGTTTTCCAAGCGGAGGTTCCGCAATTAAGGAAGCGGTGGACTGGTTGCTTAAGTCGGAAATTACCGTTAAGGAGGTAAATATTTACTCCGATAGCTAATCCGCCATTAGGGCCTTGGGCTCGCTGTTTGTGCATTCGAGATTGGTCGGGGAATGTCTGGCATCTCTCTCGATTGCATCCGAATACTTCGTTATCAGGCTCATTTGAGTTTCCGGGCACAGCGGCATAGAGGTAAACTGCTGGGCTGATGAGCTGGCCAGACAGGGAGCTTTGGAGACGGTTTCGCCGCGAAATGAGATAATTGGGGTTAACCTGAGAACCTGTGGTCTGCTCCTGAAAAGATGGGCCTCGAGTAAACTCAGCGAGCGCTGGGCTAGTGCGCATTTGGTGGGCATCCTTATCGGACATTGTCCGTTAGGTATTCATGCCGTGAGACTTGGGATTGCCTCAAGTCCGTTCTGCAGAAACTGTCTGGAGGAGGAGGTGGGATCATCTCAGCAGCCCTGCTCTCGTCTGGCAAAGACTAAGACATCTGGGCTCTCACTTTTTCGCTACGCCTGCGGATATAGCGGCTCTAAATATCACCTTGGTGAAGTTCATCAGTAGCTTGTTGCGGCTAATTACGAACGCAAATCAGCCACAGTCGGCGTCATTGCATCATCGTCTCAAATCCCAAGGCTCCTTCTTTCTTCCCTTCTCCTTTCTCTTCTCCCATGTATGCCACCACAACGGACGATTTTCTATATTTGTCCAAGTGAGCCCTTAGCTAGGGCAGCCATTTAACCTAATCTAACCTAACAGGTATGTATCTGTCCCCTTAAAAATAATGAACAATTTATCACTGTGATCGCTTACATTCTGTATTAAGAATTAAAGAAGAGGAAAAAACTTCAAATCGATTTCTATTAACAGAATCTCATTAGTTGTAAAAATATATTTACTTCTACTTACCGAGGCACAATAAATTGAAAACTTAAAAGCCTTTTTTCGCGATTTTTTCCCTTCTTTAGTTATGACGTTCTTCCAGCAAACGAGCGAAACGTATGTACGACACATGCACTTACATGTTTATTCACATATACTTGCATACATACATACGTGATGCCTATATTAATATACAATAGCACAAATATTCTATAAATACGACTGTTTACTTGAAAAGCTTCGGAATTAATTTGATATGCAAATTATATTTAATTATAGAAAAACATTTGTATAATTTTTATTACAATACATTATTTTTTAACTTAAATTTCTGAAAACATAATAAATCAGCAGTTAAATTCATGCAAAACTCAAAAAACAAAAACAAAAACAAAAAACATGCATACGCGTATGTGCTGAGTTTGACAAAAACTGCAAGTCATTTTTGGCTCACTGAAATTGAGAACACGAATCTTATCTGAGATTTGTATGAGTATCAGGCGCACGAACATGCATACATACAACTGCACATATAAATGTGTTTATTGTCATTGGCATTGAAATTTCAGGGGAGCAATCGTTTGTTTTGTAATTTTGCCGGCTGTTTTGGCTCTCACAAATACGTAATAGTACGTATACATATGTACATATGGGAACTTCCACAGAAAAGTCTACCTTAAGGGGGTCTTCTACCGTCACGGTTTGAAAAAATCGATTTTTTTTTTTTAGATATTTTAAAAGCTACTAATGTTAAGAGTATGCTATAAAGAGGGTTTTATGAAAAACATGTTCCTTCATGAGCATTTCGGGGAGAATACATGCATGCGCGTGGCATTTTCGAGCGTTTCTGTATCTTTAAACGCCTTTTCCCGAAAGTTGACTTTTTTCAACTTTCTGGTCACACATCTACTATAAATATTTGTCGAATTCATTCCATCTTTTTTCCAGTTATTCAGTGAACATCTCGCTATGTTTTCCCAGACCACTTTTTTCAATTTTTGATTAGTTTAATTTTGCGGGCCTCTAAAGTGTAAAAAAAAGAGGAAATTTTCAAACTTTTTTTTTAAAATCACGCATTTTTTACAAATTTCAAAATATTTAAAATCGCCACTGGGAAAACATAGCCAACGCTACACTTTATGATAAAAAAAAAAATTTTTTTGATTTCAGATAAGTAAAATGGTCGATCGCGTGCCACAAAGTCGCCTAGGACATTTTTACAAGGGCAACCTCGAGGACGGTTCAAGGACACAGGGCCGAAGAATTCGATTTGAAAAATATATTTTTAAATAGTGCAAACTTGTGCAAATTAAATAAAAAAAATCTGATTTCATTATCTCAAGTGGTTGCTTTGTAATTAATTCCCAAAAATAGGCCCGAGATTAAGGCGCGACGGTAGAAGACCCCCTTAACCGAAAACCTAGACTATGATTAAACAAAAAAAATTGCTTGATTTATTAAAGAAAACTATTCAAATATCATAAAAGTAATATTTTCAAAATTTTCCTTAATTGCGTTCTTGAGTTATCGGAACACAAATTTCATGTTCACTTGGTGATCAGTTTTTTTATTTACAAGAGCGTTTTCTCTTTGCTGTTTTAAATTTCTAAGAGTAACTCTACAATTCAACTCTAATAGCTACAATTTGGCAATAACAACAACTAGGCGTAAAACCAATGTAAAAGAGCAGTGACGCTTCAATTAACGGTAAATTTTGCATTTACTTTTAAAAGATATTCATCAATAACGTCACGCCATACAAATGCTATTTAGTCTTATTATAACTGCGCTGGCGATTGTAGATGCAAATAATTTGGTATTTTAATAAAAGTTAATAAAGATTACAAATTAAATTAAAAATTACGCCATTTAAGCAAGGAATTTCTGTCGTATTTAGCTTCAAAGTTTCGTAACGTCACGCCATATTGTAAGTAATTTTCTCGATAGATGATAAATTATAATTCAATCATGTCTTATGTAGATGGATTCTTCGAGTAACTGTAAAAAATACTCAAAGTGCTATAGGGAAAAACTAAAAACTGACCCACTGAGGCAGGAGAGAAGCCGTTTAAAAGCAAAAGAGAGGGCATCAAAGTACAGAAAAAGGTTAGAATCCAGCAAGCATAAAAGTGATGCAATAAGAAAACAAAATTGTAAAAGACAACAAGCATTTCGCCTGAGAAAGAAAAATGAATGTGCCAAAGAATATAGCCCAGAAGCCAATCAGCCCTATAAATGCAGGCAAACAATAGGAAAGGCATTAAAAAAAGCCAAAACTGCTTTGCCGGCCGACCCACAGAAAAGAAGGTATATTGTTGATTTGTTATACAAAAAATATGGTACATTATCATTGAAGAACGAATCTAAATCGGCAATACAAGAAAAAAAACAGTTTGTCGTAGACTTTTACTCAAGAGATGATATTAGTGTCCAAGCCGCAGGTAGAAAGGACACATTGATTGTCGATGGGGAAGTAGTGGCCAAGCGTTTTATGGTGCTGTCTGTTGCTGAGTCGTACGAACTCTACAAATTGGAGAAAACTACTAACTTCGTTAGCAAGACTGCATTTTACGAATTGCGACCAAAACATGTGCAACTATCGTGCAAGATACCACATAATATGTGTGTTTGTAAGCATCACGCCAATTTTGCGTTTGTTTTGGAAAGCAGTGTTTTTTAACAAAACTTGTAGACGTAATCAAAAAAGAGCATGGGCAATTTCAAAATATTTATATTTTTTCGGATGGAAGTAGCTCTCAGTTTAAAAATAAGTATATTGCGCGAAGCCTGCCAGATTTTGTTTTTGAATTTGGTTGCAAAGTTTTAGAGTGGAATTATTTTGCAACTTCTCATGGGAAAGGTGCGGTCGATGGCGTAGGAACAACGATAAAACGAAAAGTTTGGCAGGTAACAAAAACGAAAAATATAATTTTGGATACTGCAGTTTCTTTTTACCAATGTGCTCGAAATCATATATTTGGAGTTAACTTAGTTTACATTCCCACACAGCAAATAGAAGAGTTTTCTGTTTTGCTAATAGAAAAGTGGAATGAGTTGCCGAAAATTTCTGGAATACATAAAATTCATCATTTATCAAGCAGCGAAGACAGGCAAATAAAAGCAGCCGAGACTGCGTTTTCACATAAAAGTGTTGTATAATAATAAAATTAACTTGGAATATTTAAATAAACAAAATCGTGTTTTTGAAATAAAATTCATGTTTTATTTTTAAACGTCAAAAGTTATGTGCCTATTTATTAAGTTTATTTTCTCAAAACATCAAAATCACAGCGCTAACCCGAATTGAATATCTACATACACCCCCTCTATTTGAAATTTCTACAAAAAATGTAAAAATTGGTATATCAACAAAAAAAATAATTTATATAAATTTCAGTAACATAACGCCAGGTAACGTCACGCCAGAGACTTTGTGTGGTAAAAAAAAAACTGAAACCATTTTTTTAACATAGGAAATTGGAATGTGAACCTTAAATATTTAAATATCCTGACAAAAAGTTTCACTCGAATAGTTCTACAAAATTCGAAGAATTATGCTTTTTCAAAATTCAAGGTAAGGGGGACTTCCGTTTTTTGTAACGTCACGCCAGCCTATATATTAGCTTATATTATTGAGTGTTGTTAATAAATTTCGGTAACTTGTTTACTAAAATAAAGTCCCCTTTATTACAATGCAACTATTCATATAAAATGTTTCAAAATGTTAAGTAAAGCATTTTTTTTTTTGACATTTACTCATACAAATGTCACGTCACGCCAGTTTGGAAACACCCATATGTGTGTGCACTGTTGGGGGGAAAAATGTGATGTATTGAAACTAAGCGCTGGTGCTATGAGGTGTGATAATTAAGTTGCGGGAAGTTTGTTATACATCTTTTACACTATTTTTACACGAATTTGATTAAACCCGGGTTAAAAAGAAAAAATTATAATTTTTTTATACGAATTGTTTTTTTTAACACGATTTTCAATATTTTATGGATATTTCTTGAATCTAATAGAGGAAGTAGAGTGAGATTTTTCGATGCATGTACGAAGCGTTTATATTAATCTCAGAAAGAGTCCCTGAGTCTTTGTAGATTTAGATCTCGCCGTTTAATAGGAATGGTATAATTTATTTCTTACAATATATAGAATGATTTAAAACGTATAAGCACGAATTAAATTCTTAAGTGAACTTGAAAAAGAATTTTATAATATTTTTTCTCCTAATTCTCTTTTTACACGAACGTATCGGAAATTGCCCGGTACGTGTACACATCATCAAACACACATAGTCCGGAAGCCAGGAGTAATTTTGACCTCATCATTTCATGCCGACAAATTTTAATACTGAAGGCAGACGCCATCCAATGGATGACGCAACCAACCGTCACCTGGTCCAGTAGCGGTGGGTACGTGCGTGGGATGCTGCGAAACGTGTCGAAAAAAAATTTTTAACAACTCATTTTATATAGGGTGGGCCATGTAAAATTTGCTTTTTGAATCGGCTATAAAAAAAAAAAAAAAAAATTTTTTTAAACTTTTTTTTTATTTTGAAGATTGAACATTGTCACTTATGATTGAAAAATAATATTGTTCAAATGACTGCCATGACTGGCTTTACAGCAGGGCATTCGATCAACCCAATTTTTAAGCACATTTTCGATTGTTTGGGCTCCAATTTCATGAATGGCAACTTCGCTTTCGTGTTTTAAAGCATAAATCGTCTCTGGATGGTTCGCATAGCATTTGTCCTTAACGGCTCCCTACAAAAAATAATCCAACGGGCTTAAATCACAGCTCCGAGGCGGCCAATTGATATCGGAATTTCGGCTGATTATTCGGTTTTCAAAAACGGTAGCCAAAAGTTCGAGTGTAACTTTGGCAGTATGACAAGTTGCACCGTCCTGTTGAAACCAAATGTCGTCCATGTCATCCTCTTTAATTTTTGGAAACAAAAACTCGTTGAGCATGTCACGGTAACCCTCGCCATTTACTGTAACCGCGGCTCCTCGCTCATTTTCGAAAAAAATGGCCCGATGATGCCGCCAGACCAAAAGCCGCACCAAACAGTGACTCGTTGTGGATGCATTTGCTTCTCTACAGTAACGTGTGTATTTTCTGAGCCCCAAATCCGACAATTTTGCTTATTGACGTAGCCACCGATGTGAAAATGAGCTTCATCAGAAAAGATGATTTTTTGATAAAAATCCTCATCTTCGAACGAAAACGCATTGGATGGTAATAAGGCTTCAGTTCTTGCACCAATTGAGCTTTGTAAGCCATCATACCAAGGTATTTATGCCAAATTCTCATCAAAGAAGTGCATGAAATGTTCAATTCTTGAGAATAATGACGAGTTGAGGTTGTTGGATGTTCACGCACGTTTTCTGCTACAGCAGCAATGTTTTCGGATGTATGCACTGTAGGAGCACGTTCACGTGTTCTTTTATCCATTAACGATCCACTTTCACGAACACGATTAACAAATTGGTATATCCTTTTTTTGGAATTTTTTTTTCAAATTTCTCACAGTTTGAGTAGAAGACTCACCACTTTGGAAATAGGTTTTCAATATTTCCCAATTTTATTCAAGCGTCTCATTTCGTAAATGACAAACCTTTAAGTAAATTATGAACACATTTGACATGTCATTTGTGTTACCATTCTCAAAAAAATAGGTGGTTCAAAAAGCTATAAATTCCGCCTTCTTCTATTAATCTTAAACAATTAGAAGGAAGAAAATCGATTTTGCCGCTATCGTTTTTGTTTAATATTATCAAGGCTGAAAAGACTGTTCCTTTCTTTTAGAAATGATTAACTTCTCGGTCACTACCAGATCTTAACATAATAAAAATCCATTTTATTTGAATAGGTTCAGAATTCAATTAAATTGTGTATTGTAATTTAACTTTTTGGTAACGATATTTTCGTGGTACTTCAGTCAGTATGAAAAATTGTAACTTAACTTTTTTTATTGCTAAATATATCTTTGTAGTAAGCAGTCAGGAAAAACAATTGTTTATTGATTTCAGAATAAATAAATAATAACTTCAACACTGAGTTAGAAAATGTGAACAAGTGGGCCTGAGATAATGGGTTGCTCTTAAATCCAATCAAAACACATTTAAACTTGACGACTACAATGCAGTAAAACTAAACAATTCTGTTATAAAATATGTGTAGAATGCAATGAACCTAGGAATAACTTTTAATAGACCTCTAAGTTTGAATAACCACACCTACAGTGCGATGGGCAAAGTCAATGGTATGCTACGCTCATTATGGACTAGTCAGAAATTTAACCCAGTGAAATTTCGACTGCTTTTAGCGAACACGTTCTTAATACTAACGTTACTTTATGGGTATGAACTGTATGCTGATTGTGATAGCAGGCGTCGTAGTAGCCCTTTGCAACAATATTGCGAGATACGTTGATTGTATAAAACGCCACGAACACATTTCCACTATTTCTAAGCTAATATTTTTCACACGATTTAATGACTCGCTAAATTTTAAATGTTTCTTCACAAAGTCATTGCTTCTCAGGAGCCCAACACCTTAGGGGCCGACTTCAATTTACTAAATCGTCGCTATCTATTAACTTACTTTGAAATACAGTTGCCTAGTAACTGAACGTCAGTTCTTTGCCTTTGCTGTCCGTCTTTGGAAACTCCACCACAAAAAATCAAAATAATCAGAAGCACACCGCGCTTTAGAAGTGTACTGCTACATTACTTTGATGCCAATAGTTGCTAATAAGAATGTACATTTTTCTTTTTGTCCTTTCTCTTCTCTGCTATTTCTACACCTTCACAATTTCAACATTCTTTATAAACATTTTGTATCCTACTAAGTCCCTCTGCTAACTCCTTTATGTATACTTACACTTTTTATTATGAACCCTTTCTTGGACACCTTTCTTAAAATCTTCGTTTGGGCACCCGGGTCTGACCTTTTTTCATCCTCAAGTCGTCAGCTAGAATAGAAATATGTTAAATTCACAAGTCGAAAAAGGGTTAAGAATAGCATTCATAAATTGAAATGCTGTAAAACAACTTCGGGTTGTGTGTTTGATAAACAAGTAAATAAATAAAAATAAATTAAAATAAAATAAAATAAAATAAAATAAAATAAAATAAAATACAATAAAATATTTATATGAAAAAGGGAAGAAAATGGTTCTTAACTCACTAGCAAGAAATCAGTTCATTGTTAGTGAATTTCCTGCAAGGTTGGCAATACAATTTTTTAGTGGAGCACTCGCTTATTTTGTGTTTGCTCTCCAACAAAAACGCCAGCTGTTTTGGCTCTCACAAATACTTTGCATATACACATACATATATATATCTGAGTAGATGAGTGCATGCAAGTAACCCCCATACATACACACAAGTAGATACGAATGCGAGTGCATACGATGGTGTGCTATGAATAGACGCATGCATTTGGCTTTTGCGAGAGAAAAGTCTCTTTACTATTTAGTAGAGAACGACTGAGCATCGATTTTTAAGGACGAACCGAACATTTTAAAGGGTCAAGTAATAAAGAATCATTATTTTTAAAATATTCAGTATTATTATTAAACAAATACAAGAAAGGTATGCACATAAGTCTCAATGCATTCATTTCAACTCAGAATATACATTTATTTTTTAAAAATAACAAAAATAAAAAAAATAATAAATAAATGAATAAATAAATAAAAATGAAAGTAGTAGTTATTTAATCTTTACATAAAGTTGATAAATTTTATATTGTAATATAGACGCAATATCTTATCGGCATTTTCACCTTGCGCGCTGCACCGTCTATTGGTGGTGACTTGCAGTACTGAATATTTGCTCACTAGCCACACTCGATAGAGGATATTTTGAAGCGATTAAGGCAAAAAATTTGGATTGAAACCTAGTATTCGCTAGTGCGCAAACGTGCAAGGTCGCGAGATCCTTCTGGCCACGGGTAGATCGGAGACGCTCGAGAGAACTCCTACGGCTAACAAGGCCCCCAGCTTTTGAATTTGGTGGGTATCCTTACCGGACATTGTCCGTTAGGGGCTCATGCGGTGAGACTTGGGATTGCCTAAAGTCCGTTCTGCAGAAGCTGTCTTGAGGAGGAGGTGGAATCATCTCAACACCTTCTTCTCAGCTGCCCTGCACACACAAATTTGGTGAAGCTCATCAGTAGCTTGCTGCGGCTAATTACAAACGTAAATCAGTCACCGTCGGCGTCGTCGTAAAATGCATGCTCATCATCGCTTCCAATCCCAAGGCTCCTTCTTCCTTCCCTTTTCCTTTCTCCTCTCCCCTGTATGGCATCACAACGGACGTATTTTCAATATTTGTCTAAGTGTGCCCTAAACTAGGGCGTCCATTTAACCTAACCTAGTATTGGAAAAGTGTTACAAAGACTAAAATTTTAATAAAAAAATGTAAATAAATGCTCATCCGAATCTCGGTTCTTTTTTTTTCGTCGAAACCGTACCGAACTTTTGTGGCCGAAACCGCAGACAGGGGCTTCTGCCACATATTTAGTATACTCCGTGCAGCATTGGGTGAAATAAATGTTCTCCAACGATTTCTCTCGGCCGCTCTGTGTCTGATTTGGTTCCAGGTGGCGGTGGAAGGACATCCGTTGGAGTTTGACGCGGGCGACCTCTGCGACGACTTCCATGC
>JAYXIM010018819.1:0-35620 GCA_037575425.1 Anastrepha fraterculus
ATAATTTCAAGGTCGTGACACAAGAGCTAGCGTTACGAAAACCCGTCACGAAATGAATAAGCCTACGGCATACAAGCTTTTCTCTTTCTCCGCTTTGTGTGGTGCTTCGTAGTCTCCCCACTCTGTAGATACGTATTACAGAGTATCATCATCAAAATTATTATTAAATAATATTTTTTAATATTTAAATATATATTCAGTGAAAGGGAAGTTAAAATTTGCAAATTAATTTCTAGTTTAATAATAATTTTGATGATGATACTCTGTAATACGTATCTACAGAGTGGGGAGACTACGAAGCACCACACAAAGCGGAGAAAGAGAAAAGCTTGTATGCCGTAGGCTTATTCATTTCGTGACGGGTTTTCGTAACGCTAGCTCTTGTGTCACGACCTTGAAATTATACTCTGACGCGCTTAAAGAAGTTTCACTTCAAAAAATAAATAATTGGCGCGTAAATTTCTATTAGGTGTTTGGCCGAGCTCCTCTTCCTATTTATGGCGTGTGCCTTGATGTTGTTCCACAAATGGAGGGACCTACAGTTTAAAGCGGACTCCGAACGGCAAATAAAAAACCTTATTTATTTGATATTTTGCTGAAAACGTGCTCAGTTTATGCAATTGAATAAGGCAACGATGAGGGCAGAATTGCCAAATGGAGGGAACCAAAGCTGGTGCTATGAGCACTCTCACGGACGACTTTGCTTAAACTACTCGACAAAAAGTATTAAACTACTCGACAAAAAAAAAAGAAAAACAAAACTGGATTCTGCATAAAATATTTTATATTTCGTTAGAAAAATAGAAAAAGGAAAGGCGAATGCCAAAAAATAGTAAAAATTTGAATCAAAATTAAATTTTGATCCATCATAACTGTGGCACTTCTCAGCCGAATTCAAGAGTGTTTATTTTTCTGGCGAGGCCACTAATTCTTTATTTTTTTCCTTGTGCACTCCTCTCGGGAGCATAGGGCCTCGACAAGACTCAGTTTTGCGTTGGCTTCGTTAATCTGTTTTTGATTTCTGACAGGGTATGTGATTAACCTGTCGCTACCAGTCCTAAGTTGTGGGAATGCCTACCTGTCGTTGCCTAGGAACAACGCTTTCTTACTGCTTGGAGCGCCATCTGTGCTTCACATTTTTCTGCCAAAAGGATCACCCAGATTCTTGAGGACTTCGCTAAATTTGATGGGTCTGCGCTATTACCGCGGTCGCCCGCTTCCGCTTGCTGGCGCCACTGATGTAATGTGCAACTGTGTGTCTTCCTTTGTTTTTGCTTGACTTAGCAGCCACAAAGCAAATAATGCGCAGACTATTGTGCGGGAGTAAGGATGTAAAGAATAAGTTTTTGGAGTTGAGGAATGGAATTGGAGGAATTTTTTTTTTTTTTTTAGAAATAGGGAAAGTAGGTAAATTTTGGAGGAGTGCGAGAACAGTGCATTACGTGGGATTCGAACCCACAACCTCTGGGATGGCAGGCTAGAGCACTTACGCTAGACTACTAATTCTCTATACCAAAACTAAAATAATTTAGTGTACTAAGGCCGAGATATTGAAAATTTTGTGGCTTTACGTTTTTTAAAGTTCAAAAAACCGAAAATTTCTTAATATCTCGTTCGAATCTTATAATATGAGACTATCATATTTGGATTTAGGTGACAATTTTGTGGGCTGTTTGCCACCGAACTTGTTGCCCGGAACTTTCATCAAATCTTCACTTGGAGCATCACACAAGCGTCGAATATTGTAACGTGAACAAAACCTACGACGAGAAGTTGCATATGAATCATTGGCCTTGAAATGCGCTTCGTTTGCGGACGCACGTTGTTCACCCGCCCTCTGAGACTAAATAACCCGTATAAATAACGAAGAAAACGCGGTAACTTCGCAGCTCCTACACTCAGCAGTTAGGAAGAATGTTTAAATTTAAAACCCAATTCCGCTACCAGACACCCTATATATATATAAAATGCCCAACAACGCTAGGGTTAAAACTTCGGAGTTTCGAATATTGGCCTCCGAGATAATTTTTTGTAGTCTCAGCTATATTGATTAGAATGCAATCGTTAATCGCACCTCTTCCACTTCAAGACTACTTGTTGAGACACACTTTCCAGGCTTCTCTAGAATGGTAGAGGCAGGAACAGAACATACTGAAACTCTGGGAAGAGTTAACCTGAATCAATGGATTATTATCAATAAAATGTGGTATTTACGACTCCTACGAAGTGGGCAATGAACAGCTTCGAGCCGTTAAAATCATCTGGTGTTGATGGCATCTTCCCGCCACTGCTCAAAAAAGGCATAAAAGGCTTACCTTCAGAATGGTTGACAAGCATTATTGTTCCGATACATAAAAAAGACGATAAAGCAAACTGCCGAAATTACAGAGGCATGTCGCTACTGAACTCAGGGTGCAAGGTCTTCACAAATATATTGTATTTACGGCTGAGCCAATATGCTGAAGACATACTAAATAGATGATTACCAAGCAGTCATGTCAACCTTTAAAAAATTATATGAATACGACATTGACATTCACTGTCTATTTATCGATTTTCAGCAGGCATTTGATAGCATAGATCAAAGTAAAATAAAATACTTATGCAGTGGTAAAGGAAAATCAGAAAGTTATCGCGTACGCCCGTCCGTCTATTTGAATTCTGTTCGATTTTCACTGCTGAAGCAACCACTATATTACAAGCCGTTCAATACTGCGTCAAAAGCAAGGGTAAACATATAATTTGCTCTGACAGTTTGTCCTGCTTCCAAACCATCCTAAACTAAAAAAAGTCAAGCAAAATCATCGACCGTATTAAAAACATACTACTTTCCCATCGGAGCAGCATCAAATTATGAGGATACCTGGGCACTCCCGCATCCAGGGTAACACACTGGCAGATACAATTGCCAACGAAATTTCCGTTACACTTACAGTCACATCCAAAGTCATCCTACCCAGCGACATATTATATATCGACTTATTCATGAACAGAAAAAAACAAAATTACTTCATGAATAGTTGTATTATAAACAGCATTATTCGAACATTAACCCCAAATGTACAAAACCTGCCTTACCATCATCAGTACCCAACAACCACATTACTCTATACACACGGCTCCGTATTGGGCACACCATAATAACTAGCGCATATCTATTACAGGGTAGTACATCCAACACCTGCCCCTTCTACCAAGCCACAGTCAGTGTGCATCACCTACTGGTATCCTGAGCAGAACTTGCTTCTCAAAGGCATCACCACTTCAGCAACACAGATTCTTTTCAACTTTTAAAAGATGCCACTAAAGACAACATTAAAAAAATTTACACATTTCTAAAGGACACCGACCTGCTCCGTCGTATCTGATCCAACATACATCACCAGCCAGCCGAAAGCCTCTGCTGCTAGTGCTGCGTTTGCTTGTGTTTATTTATAATTTTATTATCATGTAAGCTTTTCAAAATAAATAATAAATAAAATATTTGTTGCAGTCTATAGGCAACCAACAAAGCTTATTGAACTTGTTATTATGACCCTTACAAATACGGCATCAAAAGTTATAGTGCAAGGAGAATGTACGGAATCGTTCTCTATTGGAGTTAAACAAGGAGATGCCCACTCAACGCTGATATTTAACCTGGTGCTACAGCAATACTAAACGAAATAAACCCGAATGGAAACATCTACAACAAGCAGATGATATACTGTAATGGCAAAAACTGGAAAGAATACATCTATTTTGACTGATAATCAATGCAGAAAAATAAAAATATATGGTCCGATCAAGATAAAACATTGCATCCAATGTGTAAATGAGTTCACTTACTTGGGCATTACATTATCAGCCAACCAAGACGTGTCGGTAGCAATCAATGACAGAATACGGGCAGCCAACAAAGCATATAATGTTAATCTAAAATTGATCAGATCTAAAATATTATCGCGTGAGCAAAAATCAAGAATGTGAATTATAGACGTTGAAAGCTAACGAGACAAAACAGCTAATGTGTTTTGAAAGAAGAGTGCTCCAAAAGATCTATGGTCCGCTTAGACTGGCAGATGGCGAACTGGAAGACATAGTTAAGACAAAAAACTATAATACGATTTATTAAGTCTCAACGACGTAAATGGCTGGGACATTTGGCTAGAATGCCAAAGGAGCGATCAACGAGAAAGGCACAAGATCTTCGCCCAATTGGAGAAAGAAAAAAGGGTCGCCCGAGGAAAAGGTGGCTAGAAGATGTGGAAGCTGATCTTAGGAAAATCCGCGTGCAATGTTGGAGGGAACTGGCTGTAAATCGAGAACCATGGCAAGAAGCTGTGAAGGAAGCAATGGTTCACCAAGGACTGTGTCGCTAAGAAGAAGAAGAAGAAGATGATGAAGAAGAAGCAGAATATGTAGTATAAACAGCAACTCTCACAGCAGACCACTATAGCAGTTTTGAAAACTGAATTTTCACCTAAGAAATTTGCAATATAAAGGGCGGCCGCCGTAGCCGAATGGGTTGGTGCGTGACTACCATTCGGAATTCACAGAGAGAACGTAGGTTCCAATCTCGGTGAAACATCAAAATTAAGCAAAATATTTTTCTAATAGCGGTCGCCCCTCGGCAGGCAATGGCAAACCTTCGAGTGTATTTCTGCCTTAAAAAACCTCAAAATGCATCTCATGCTGCCAATAAAATTTGTGCAGTTTATGGACCCGATACAGTTTCCATTTCCACCGCACAACGATGGTTTCAACGTTTTCGTTCTGGTGCAGAGGTGATCGAAGATGCGCCACGGTCCGGAAGGCCTGTCGTCGAAAATTGCGATAAAATCGCTGAATTGATCGAAAGAGACCGGCATAGTAGCAGCCGTAGCATCAGCCAAGAGCTGGGCATGAGTCATCAAACCGTTATAAACCATTTGAAGAAGCTTGGATTCAAAAAGAAGCTCGATGTATGGGTGCCACACGACTTGACGCAAAAAAACATTTTTGCCCGCATGGATGCATGCGAATCGCTTTTGAATCGCAACAAAATCGACCCGTTTTTGAAGCCGATGGTGACTGGCGATGAAAAGTGGGTCACTTACGACAACGTGAAGCGCAAACGGTCGTGGTCGAAAAGCGGTGAAGCTGCCCAGACGGTGGCCAAGCCTGGATTGACGGCCAGGAAGGTTCTTCTGTGTGTTTGGTGGGATTGGCAGGGAATCATCCACTATGAGCTGCTCCCCTATGGCCAAACGCTCTATTCGGACCTGTACTGCCAACAACTGGACCGCTTGAATGCAGCACTCATGCAGAAGAGGCCATCTTTGATCAACAGAGGCCGAATTGTCTTCCATCAGGACAACGCCAGGCCACACACATCTTTGGTGACGCGCCAGAAGCTCCGGGAGCTCGAATGGGAGGTTCTTTTGCATCCACCGTATAGTCCGGATCTCGCACCAAGTGATTACCACCTATTTCTGTCCATGGCGAACGAGCTTGGTAGTCGGAAGTTGTCCACAAGAGAGTCCTGTGAAAATTGGCTCTCCGAGTTTTTTGACAATAGGGAAGCGAGCTTCTATAAGAGGGGCATTATGAAGTTGGCATCTCGTTGGGAGCTCGTATTTGAACAAAACGGCGCATATTTGACTTAAATCGCATTATTATAACCAATTTTATGAACAATTGAAAATTCAATAAAAATACCGCAAGACTTTTTTGACAACCTATATGTATAGAAAGGGGTTTCCAATAACAGGTGTTATTTAAATATACATATATAAGGCTATCGAGAGATGATTACGGCGCTACGTGCCACACAAGTAGCGAAACCATTGATCTTTTACGGGAAAAGTTTGCGGACCCAGTTATCTCGCGAAGAGGTGATCACAATTGGCCACCGAGATCTTGTGATTTAAGCTTGTGACTTTTGTCTTTGGGGCAACGTGAAAGAGGAGGTTTACGCCAATAGCCCAGGGTCGATTCAAGACCTCAAAGATGGAATTCCTGAGGCTATCGAGGACATAGGGCAGCCACTTTGCAATTCGGTAAAGGATATAGTCCTGTACGCGTGGTCGTAGTGGTCATTTGACTGATGTTATTTTCCACTTTTAACGGCATACCTTCCTCTTTATAACGAAACTAGCAAACCCGGCCCCCTTCGCTGGGCACACTAAAATAGAATAGATATGGTTTAGAACAGAAAATATATGATTTTCATATTATTTATTTCTTTATTCTTTATTCAAGCGCTTTGGCATAAACAATATTTTTTGTTTTTCTATTTGTTTTTGAGTAAATATAAAATATAAATTGAAAATCAGGAAAAAAGAAGATTGTTTTTAAATTTCAAATCAACGCATTTGAATAAACAATCGTCTTTTTTCCTGATAATCCATGAATTTTTCGTTTCAATTTATATGTTTTATTAAGCATTGGAGCTTTTTTAACCATTATCCATTTATATTTTTCAAAAAAAAAAAAAAACGAAAGAAATTTTTTTTTTCAAGAACACATAATTTCATTCGGATTTCACATTAAATTCTCAAATTTCGTAAGAAATTATTCACTGTTCCAAAATCCACTCCAAAAAAATTCACAAACAATTTTTACATGTTGCACTTACGTTTTTTCCTTATGGCATCCAAATCAGAAAGAAATATAGACCCATTGTAACTCACACTGTCAATTTGACAGTTCAGTTCCGCCCCAAGCGTTAAAAACGTAAGCAACATTATGGCTGGTTCAAAAGAACGCTGTACCCGTTGCCAGTGCTCCGAATTACAACCAAACTTTACGAAATCCATTTTCAATACTTACTCAACAATGTGCGTAAGTTTGGTTTAATTCGGTGCAAAGACACGGCGGGTCCACGTTTTGGCATATATTTCGAGACCCTAGTCATCAATAGGTATGAAAATTACCCCGTATTAAAGCACTTATCAACAGCTTTCATTTGATATCCATATTGTACATACACATCCGAAGGTTACCCGGGTCCACGTTTTGACCTATATCTGGAGACCCCAGTCTCGGAGCGGCATGAAAAATACTCTGTACTAAGGCATTCACCAACAGCTTCAATTTGATACCCATATTGTACAAACACATTCTAGGCTCCACGTTTGGGTCTCTATCTCGAGACCCTAGTCACGGAGTGGCATGAAAAATACTCTGAGCTAAGGCATTCACCAACAGCTTCCATTTGATACCCATATTGTACATACACGTCCGAAGGTTACCCGGGTCCACGTTTTGACCTATATCTCGAGACCCTATCTACCAATAGGTATTCAAACTATACGGAAATCATCTTCATTACCTACTTATTAATGTGTGTAAGTTTGGTTTAATTCGGTGCAAAGACATGGCGGGTCCAAATTTTGGCATATATTTCCAGACCCTAGTCATCAATAGGTATGAAAATTACCCCGTATTAAAGCACTTATCAACAGCCTTCATTTGATACCCATATTGTACATACACAACCAAAGGTTACCCGGGTCCACGTTTTGACCTATATCTCGAGACCCCAGTCACGGAGCGGCATGAAAAATACTCTGTACTAAAGCATTTACCAACAGCTTCAATTTGATACCCATATTGTACATACACATCCGAAGTTTACCCGGGTCCACGTTTTGACCTATATCTCGAGACCCTATCTACCAATAGGTATTCAAACTATTCGGAAATCATCTTCATTACCTACTTATTAATGTGTGTAAGTTTGGTTTAATTCGGTGCAAAGACACGGCGGGTCCACATTTTGGCATATATTTCCAGACCCTAGTCATCAATAGGTATGAAAATTACCCCGTATTAAAGCACTTATCAACAGCTTTCATTTGATACCCATATTGTACATACACAACCAAAGGTTACCCGGGTCCACGTTTTGACCTATATCTCGAGCCCTATCCACCAATAGGTATCCAAAGTATACGGAAACCATCTTCAATACCTTCTTAACAATGTGTGTAAGTTTGGTTTAATTCGGTGCAGACACGGCCGGTTAGCGAACACACACAAAAAGTTTACTTTATTTTATATATAAGATTTTTTTCAGTTTGTGTCCGAAAAATCCAAATATCTTACGGAACCCTATTTTTTTCCAAAATAAAATGTAATCCATGTTACTCCTGGATAATGTAGTTTTCTAATGGTGAAAGAATTTTTAAAATCGGTCCAGTAGTTTTTGAGCCTATTCGTTACAAACAAACAAACAAACAAACAAACAAACAAACAAACAAAGTTTTCCTCTTTATAATATTAGTATAGATAATATTTTTTAATATTTAAATATATATTCAGTGAAAGGGAAGTTAAAATTTGCAAATTAATTTCTAGTTAGAACAGGTATGTATTGATAAATTTTTATAAATATACTTTGTCAAATTTAGTATCTATACGAAGAAATTAAATATCAGTATATTGTGATTATGAAAGATCTATCTTACACAGTTCACAGGTACTGGTTCACAGAGGAAAAACTGTTGTGCCTTACTAAACCCGATTTGACATCACTAATTTGAGTATTTGTAAGTATAATTTTATAATAGTTATATTATTGTATTGGATGGCCATAAAAAATATTGTTGATTTCCAATTTGGTATTACTATTTGGTATAGACTTCAATATGCCAAAAACGCCTGCTGAACGTGTACGAGAATACAGGGTTCGGAAAAAAATGTCGAAACACACAACACACAGCACAACGCAATCGAAAATGAAAGGGCTCGACAGAAGGCTTTGAGAAATGCAGTCGCCACTATCGGAGACGAATCATCATCGACAAATTTCTTTGGGCCAAGTGAATTACACATAGTCAATCCAGACAATCCACAACCCAGTACCAGCAGAAACGATGGTAACATATTGCATCAATATTTATTACAAACGAGTGGCCATGCAAAGCAGGCTCAAGTTCCTGTTGAAAATACTAAGGGAAGAATAATTGTCGTTCAAGCCGACGTGCATCAGGCCTATTAATCGCAAAGTCCAATGAATCCGACCTCAAGTACATCCACAAAAACGAGGAAATCAGTCGCTCATCGGAGTCGTGAATATAGACAGCGAAAAAAGATGCTGGAAGATGCCAATACTATTGTCGTCCAAAGACCAGTTGTTTCTCCAGTTATTGTGAATGTGCCTTCGAATGTGAGTGATATACAAGTTGATTTTGTTGAAGTGTTACAATCTCAAACATTGGACAAAACATAATAATTGTGGGTGTCTACATAACTCCGAATTCACATATCAACGACATTATCACATTTTTACATGGTTTGTTATTAAGATACACTCGTGATGGTGGTAAGCTTCTTCCTCAACGCGCCGATCTGAAACCTTTCATATTAACTGGAGATTTCGATGTAAATTTTGCATCGGACACTTCTATGAAATTAATAGAATTTTTAGAACATCAACTGAATTTACAAATGAGTAATGACTGCTATATTTCAACAACAAAATCAGGAACAACGATAGATGCCGTATTTTCTCGCTATATCGACACAATCGAGTCAAGAACATATACCTACATATATCCTATTTCAGTTACCACAAACCGATTGTATCGACTGCTGCTATTTGCACCATCAATACAAAATGTACAGGCTACTTAAGCACCGACTAATTTACAAATTTCAGAAATAAATGAATAATAATATTATCCACTATTATTGTATGTAATTTTATAAAAAATCATTTCGATTCTCGTTAAAATATTAAAATTTAATCCAGAAATTAAGAAGTTTCACTTGAAATATGCGCACATAGTGCGGCTGGCCTTTGTTTTTTATTTTTTGATTATTTTTTTTATTATTTTTAACAACCTATCGGAAGATTTTTAAATTTTGCAATTAGCGTCGAACGTCTGCACTACACAAACAGACAAGGAGGAGTTGTAATGGAGAGCTGTACGGCAAAAATAAAGATATCCATCGCTCAGAATCTTTTGTTATTTTGTTGAAAAAGGAATTCAAAAACTAAATTGATGATTAATTTTTCATACGGCACATTTTTTCCAGAATTGTTAAATATTTTAAATTATATTAATTATATGTTTTTTTTCTTTTATTTTTACTGAGTAAAAATTATCATGAAAAAAAGGAGTATTTTATTCAAAAAAATTTGTTTGAAGTTTTGGTAATTTTTGATATTCTTTTCGCAGAATCTATGAAAATCGTACTAGAATGGATTCAGTGATAAGCTGATAAATAAAACACTGCCGAACGCACAAAGTGATAGCGCCTAACATAGGAAAAATAGCTCTTACTTTTATGCAGCGTTTACTTTAATGGGACACTCATTTGCGTCTAGGCTAACAAAACGAGTAAGTTGAAAGAATACTTATTTCACATTTTCAGATGCTAAAAATTTAATTTTCTAAATATTTCTGCATAATTCTCTTAAATCTATCAACTATCAACCTGTGCTAGTGAAACTTGATTTCCTACAGCAAATGAACGAACATAGAAACGGCAAAATTGCTATGATAATAATAATAATTTTCACAGAAATTTACCGGGTAATCGTAGCATGCGATAAACGTTTTTTCAGTTCATTACGGCTTAGCACAGCTCCACACTGATTTAACACATAGCTATCGGTGCAATCGAAGTGAGTTATTGTTGTGATAAATGCTAATAATTGAAAACACGAACTTTTGAAAGATCAAACACAGAGTGAAAGTGTTGCAGCGATCAGCAGAGCAGAGTAGAGTGAAGCGTAGCTGAGCGTTTAGTTCATAGCTACTACTCGTACTGCTACTACCAGCTTGCGAGTGGTTAGAAGCACCGCAACAACAACAATAAAGTGTTGAAGTGTTACTGACAAAGTGATGGCTAATGACAGGGTCAATGCGCACAGGCATTTCACTTTTGTTTGGACGATAGATAGAAGAGATAAAAATGCAAAGAAAAACAAAGAAACTAATAAAAAGCGTTCAGGGCACAATAATTTAGAATGAAAATACCGGTATAAAATCACTTACTTAAAACCGAACAAAAAAAAAAACATGCAACCTGTTTTTGTCGTAGAAGTTGAATAGAATGTAACGGCTTTTTTTTATTTTTTGGTTAGACTTTTTTTTTCCTGACCCCATGACGAGCATTGAAATGGAAATCAGTTTAATAGAGTAGGTTAATAACTTTGTGGCTATGTGAGTGCAGGTACTTGGCGATGGCGTCGGCAACGAGTAGAGCCCAAGCCGGCTAACAGGCAATGGGCGGTAGGCAACGCCACTGGCAGCTGCGCGTCCTAAACTCTGAAATGCTGTTCTAGTCAAAGCAGCTGGTGGCAAAAATGTAACCATATTTCCACTCTGCGTTATATGGTAAGTATGTACATACATATGTGCGCTCAATTCCAAATGGTATGCGAAGCAGAAATGAAAAACCAAAAATAGATATCACACTTGACCTTCATTGGGTGCGACAATTCCAAAACGTGACAAAGCCGTTGTCGCTCCACTGAAAGTATCTTCTATATGCATTCGTAAGAAAATAGCAACAAAAATGAAATTTTAAGAAAATAGCAACAAAAATGAAGAAAATGTAACAACTTCTTGTGGTAAGAATTAACAATGTCGGGAGTACCGTAGACATAGGCATATTTTTTAGACTATTTTATAATTCGGGTTTTCCATAAACTATGAAATATTTTCAATAACTGCAGCTAGTCTACTTCTGCTACTTCTTATTAATTGACGCTAAAACCTCGTACGCGAGAGTTTAACAAAGTGCGCCGATCATTTCTTTTTCGTGGTAACCGGCGCCAGTGGGACATACCAAGTGAAGCCAAGTTCCTCTCCACCTGATCTTTCCAATGCAGAGGAGGCCTTCCTCTTCCTCTACTACCACCAGCTGGTACTGCATCGTATACTTTCAGAGCCAGAGCGTTTGTATCCATTCGGACAACATGACTTAGTCCGCATAACCGCTGGATCTTTATTCGCTGCGCTATGTCTATGTCGTCGTAAAGCTCATACAGCTCGTCGTTCCATCGCCTGCGATATTCGCCGTTGCCAACGAGCAAACGTCCAAAAATCGTACGCAGAATCTTTCTCTCAAACACTCCAAGCGTCGCTTCATCGCATGTTGTCATCGTCCACTCTTCTGCGTCATACGTTAGGATGGGCGTGATGAGAGTCTTGTAGAGTGTTACGTTTGTTCGTCGAGAGAGGACTTTACTGCTCATTTGCCTACTTAGCACTTGTTGGAAAGAGAGATTCTACGTTGGATTTCCAGGCTAACATTAGCTGTCTAGTTCACAAGTGTTAAATATTTTTGTCGAGCGACGCCATTTGCAACAATTATAACATCTTCCAATAGGGTGATTAATTTTGCGCCCCCGTTTATGTGCACACTTTGTATTCAAAAAGTATCCGGAGTTAGTAAAGCAATAAAAACAGATTTGTTCTGCCAGTATTCCCCGCTTTCAGAGTCAACTTTGATAAAACTGAGTCGCTGCAATTCACGAGAAAATACAAACCTCCCCTTTTAGACTTCAGGCCAGTATAGTCTTCTGCTCCTATAAATCTGAGCCATGTGTCATGGGTCAGTGGCTTGAGACCTCAGTGGTTCTGCCAGGGCTTTAACACCACAAAATTAGAAAGAAAGCGGGGATTACAAGTATTGGCATCACTAGGTGTGTAGAACGTGCCCCACTGCCGCCCTTAACCTCATTCTGCACTTACTTCCCGGTGATCTTCAAGTTCAATCCATTGCTGCTCAGAGCGCTATTGGATTAAAGAAGGTTGGCCTGTGGTGGCAATCTCCTGTAGGACATGGAGCATTTTGAGGCAATTTTTCCTTTCTTCTCTGTACTACAGTGGGTTTTTAGGGTTGGGCTAGGGCTATCAAGCAGCCGCAAATAAAAGGAGGGGCGTGTAGGTACGGAGAAATGTAGGTACCTCTGTTTTCACCAACGGATCCAAGATGGAATCTGGAATTGGAGCAGTAATTTTCTTTATATCAACCAATATTTCAGTGACCTTTAAACGGCCGAAAACTAGCGGAGGACTTGACGACCTCACAGACCTGCAAAATGCAAGGATCGCTGCTGGGAGGAAGACGTAAATATCTTTTCCGATAGTCATACTGGGATTAAGGCCCTGTCGTCGCCATATTACACCTCTCTTCTTCTCAACATGCAGGCAACATTTGTCTTATCTGGGTTCCAGAGCATAGGAACATAGAGGGAAATGAAATTGACAGCAAGGGGTCGACAAACCCGGTTTTAGTTGACCCCATTTCGGACATCGGTGTCCCCATGCCCATTATTAAAGGGAAATTTCACAATTTCCTTCTTAAAAAGCGTACGACAAATGGCATTCTATCTTATCGTGTGCTATCTCGTGGTGGCGAGGATGTTTGTAGACCCATCGTCGAAAATTTCGATAAAATAAAATCGTAGAGTCGAACCAACCGGTAAACAATTATTCTTTTACCCAGGATCGTTAAATAATTTGGAGAATATTAAGGTCGAGTTGATTTTACGATTTTTTAATGAAACTCAAGGAAGTGGAGCCTTTTTTCAGCGGATGGTAACTGGCAAAGAAAATTTTTTCACAAATAAGAACAGGTCGAAAAAGGTAGTGACTAATTCGCGGTTAGCCGATTCAAACCGAAGAAAGTTTTACTGTATGGAAAATGGGCCAATTCTACGTAACCAAACATACAATTCGGATCTCTGTTCTCAACAACTGAATAAATTGAAGCAGGCGATCGACCAGAAGCGATCTGAAATGGTGAGTAGGAAAGGTTTTGTGATCCAACAAGACAGCGCCAAACTTCACACATCTTTTCAAGAGTTAGGGAGGGAATCTACCACATCGTCTGCATAGTCCAAATCTAGTGTCAAGCGATTATCACTGCAAAATTTGCTGACCGGCACAAAGCTGGTCTCATTAGTGACTGGTGCGATTAAAGCTGGTCAAGTTTTTTACCAATAGAGAAAAGAGCTTCTGTAATTTTGGAATTCATTAAAAAATTTACCACTGTATTCACCAGATTTGGCTCCCTGCGATTGGGTTCTCGCCGATAAGAAATTTTGCTCTAATGAAAAGGTTATCATGGAAACTAAGACCATTTTGAGGCAAAAGATAAATCGTTCTACAAAAGTGCTATGGAAATGTCAGAGCGGCGCTGAAATGACTGTATTGATCTTGATAGAAATTGTTCTTCTTCTTAATTGGCGCGTTAACCACTTACGCGATTTTGGCCGAGTTTAACAAAGCTCGCCAGTCGTTTCTGTCTCGTGCTAACCGGCGCCAGTTGGACACACCAAGTGAAGCCAAGTCCTTCTCCACCTAATCTTTCCAACGCAAAGGAGGCCTTCCTGCTACACCACTAGCTGTTACCGCATCAAATACTTTCAGAGCCGGAGCGTTTGTATCCACTCGTACGCCATGAAGCCATGGGATCTTTATTCGCTGCGCTATGTCTATATCGTCGTAAAGCTCATAGAGCTCATCCCCCTCGATACTCGCCGTCGCCAACGTGCAAAGGTCCAAAACTCTTGAGCAGAGTATTTCTCTCAAACACTCCAAGCGTCGCTTCAATGGATGCTGTCATCGTCCACGCTTACGTTGATGAATAAGGCTAATTTTGGACAAAAAAAGTGTTTTCTTTGTTAGGTCTGGAACTTTTGAGTCATGTTTTATGTATACTATGAAACTTAGGCACTTGTTGTAAGATTAAATTTGAACATTAAAGTTTTTGAATTTAATTTCTTTATTAAAAGCCATATAAGAAAGTTCCAAATACGCAATTTTGGAAATATCATCAACTTTTCATCAGCATTTTCAACTTTTTAATCAGAATGTTTTCAGCCCTTGCAATTTTAGTATCATTAAATGAAGGTTTGAAGTGCTTCAAGAATCACGTTGATTTTGGACAAGTTTTTTTTTTTTTTTTTTTATTTGTTTTGCTTACGGTATTGAATTTTTAATCCATTTAAAAAAATGAATTTTCTATCTATGCACGCACAATTTATTAAAATACCCAAATCCATATGAATATGTAAATTCAATTTGGCTTCTATTAACGATTGATCGGTCCATTATTTATTGTATACTTTTCTCTATTTGACCAGCTCGTCGTCTTATGCATTTATTTATTTGACAACTTATTATCAACTTGGTGTGATTAATGTTATGTTTTGTGTCAGTTAGTAGCATCACATTCACGTCCGTACTCATAAATATGCATTCATTCAGCCAGCGCTATTCCTACCCTGCAAGTAAAAGCTGAACAAGCGAATGAAATTTTTAGTCAAGAACTCGTTCCATTTTGCTGTTTTATAACCACTTCGCCGTTTCTGTTGCGAGTAGCAACATCTATGATAGCATCCAAGCTGACATGTAAAAGCAAACAGCTGTTTTCGTGCGTGTACTGTAGGACCGTAGCAATCTCTAACTTTTGCCTAATTTTCAAGGTCCATTTGCAATAAATGATCTTCAAAGTTGGAAAACCGTGCAAACAAAGGCAACATTTTTGAGTTTTTCGATTGCAACTTGAAATCAACTAAAAACCCTTTAGGTGCATAATGTCAGAGTTAAGGGGTTAGGGGTAGTGAGAGGCCCGAAAAAATAATGATTTTCAATAATTTTTTTTTTTTGCTAGTCAATTGCTTTATTTTACAAAAATAAAAACAGATTTTACAAGCATCAAAAAAAAATTAATAATGGTAAAAGTTGTCGCTGTTTCTGTGGAGCTCGTTTCTTCAGAAGTCCCTTGTGGTGGTCATCACAAGTCCTTGGAGATTCATCTAAAATCAATCGGGCAAGAGAAACTAGTTTTATTAAGAGATAATCTTGTTTCTAATGGAAGCTACTTTTTTGAAAAGTAACAATATGGCGGCCTCAGGAAATATTTTTCAGATTTTCGAGAAACAAACCGACAATTAATTGTATAAAAAAATCTAAATTTTGAAAAAAAAAATCTTTCGATCAGGTACAAGTTTTTTATGTTTTTCAAAAACTGTGTAAATTTTATTGAAAGCTTAGTAGATTTTTAATTTACAGCGATCACCAGTTCCAAAAACATAGTTTTGAGAAAAACGTATTTAAAGTTGTGCTATCTGCTCTCGAACGCTGTGGAGCGCACGAACGCCCTTTGTTAATTGTTGAATAACTCGAAAAGGATTTGTCGGATTCACTTCAAATTTTCACACAATATTTTTAAGTTATTATACTTTTAGAAAATACAAAAATCCAATTTTTTTAAAATTCTCACCACTCCTAGTCCCCTAAAAAAGCGTACACCACATATTGATTAGTTTTAACATTTACTTACTTATTTTTTATTTCCAATTATTTTTTTATAAAACTAGAATAATCATATAGTGCAAAGTTTCAAATATTTCTACGAATTTTCATCAATTTTTCAAACCTAACGAATGCTCAAATTGTTTTTTGTATAAATGAAAACATCCAAAACCATCCGTAAAAAAAAATTCAAAAACCAACGTAATTTTTGAGCCACTTGAAACTTGCACTTTTCTATAATAAAACTCAATAGACAAAACTGCATACTCGAAATTTTACTAGGAATTCTGACTGTTGACATTTTCGAATTTTGTTTAACAATAAATAAAGACGACATCGACAAGACATTATCGGCGAAACCTACCGCGTATGTGAAACCAATAAGTATGCTCGGCATACTCCAGTTTAAAGAGAGAGACGGGCAATGTAGGTATTGTGGTGAATGAGAGTAAAACAAAGTACCTGCTGTCAACACAGAGGGAGTCTTCGCGTCTTGGACAATATGTCAGTGTTGACAACCAATAATTCGTACTTGTGAAAGACTTTGTCTGCCTTGGGACCACTATTAATAACAGAAACGACGTCAGCCTGGAGATCAAACGGAGAATAACTCTTGCCGACCACCAAATGGCGTAAAAATGTTTATAGGTACATTCATATTTTCACCCAATGAAGGTTATAGGCATGTTTTTATGATGGAACTCCCTTCCCACAGCCCCCAAGCCGCGCCACCACTCTCATTCATTACTAATAATCGAATATTTGCTTAAATTTAATCTAAAAAATCTTAGTTTTTCCTATTTCCCACTATTTATAGCACACTGTAGACTTCATAATCCGCATAAGCTGTTCAACTATGACCCAAATGCAAAGTTCAAAAACGGTTTGAGATAAAAAATTAATAAAAATAATGTTGCGTGATATTTTTCTGATTGGTTGTTTTGATTTTATTCAACGAGGCATAGCAACGGGTGCCTGGTATTGTAATATAATATTATGGTTATTAATAAAAAATTATTTTCTATGAAATTATTGCTTATAATTCTTTTATATACATATCCTAAATCCCTCAAAACTCCTCCTACGCGAGCGGGGCCGCGGATTAAAGCTAGTAAGTAAATAAGTAATAAATAAAGATTTTGGTGGTAACATCATTGTCTGGCGCTACAGCTTCTTGTGAGCTTTGACCTGCGGAACAGAACAGCGCCATGCTGCTCTACCCGTTGCCGTTGCCTTTTTCAAGTCTTCTTTCACTCCATCTATCCACCTCGATTTTGGCCTTCCTTTTGCTTTATCTGTGTATGCGTTCGCTTCCAGAATTGACCTTTGAGCTCTTGAACTTTCCATTCTCATAACTTGGTCTAGCCATCACATTCGCTGCGCTTTAGGGTAACTTACTACATTTTCGCCATTAATAAGTTTGTCATTCCATCGTATGCGCCATTCGTCTTGTGGAATTAAGACTGCACCAAATATTTTCCTGAGAACTTTCCTTTCAAATGTTTGCAGTTTCTTTTATATTTTTCACTCAACGTCCATCTTTCAACTTCATAGCACAGCATCGGTCAAATTACGGTTTTATATAGTGTCAGCTTGCAGGGTATCTTAAGGAGTTTTGAATTTAAAAATTTGTAAGTGATGTGTGCGCTCTATTAGCTGCTTGAATTCGTTCTTCTATGGCAAGACTCATCAAATTATCTGTCGTCAGTTTACATCCTAGAAATGTGAACGTGCTTGAGCACGTGTTTTCCAATATAAATCTTTTTTGATGTTCTTCAGTTTTGTTTGTTCTTCAGTCTGGAAAGCGGCAGCATGAATTTGGTTTTTTTGTTGTTCATCTTTAGTCCAATTTTTCCCGTCGCTGCTTCAATTTCGGAGAAGGTTGATACTAGTGCACTCTTAGTTTTATTGACTATCGCTTCATCATCGGCGGATGCATATAATTGAGTTGTTCTATTCATTTTATGTCCAGTTCTTTTGGCATCGTTTACCTCGTCTATTACAGAGCACAGCATTAGGTTAAAAATTATTGTTGTTTTGGTGGTATTTTTTTTTTTACTTGTTCACTCTACTCGGGAACATAGGGCCTCGACAAACTCAGTCTTGCGTTGGTTTAGTGCATCTATTTTGCTTTCTGGCAGGGTAGCTGATTAGCCTGCCGTTGGTGGCATATGGTATGAAAATTTTACACATGGTTTCCGACCAGATCCGCAATATCCACTATGTCATCTTGAAGGTGTATCAGATGTTTTTATTATAATTTTAATATGTGACATCGTGTAATCTGTATCTGCCGTTGTATAAGTGGTCGGTTTAGTCGATGCCGTTCCAGTAATGATGTCAAACATTCAGTACGCTCTGCAAGGCCAATTGTCGAAAATGCCTATAAAGTAATGGAATTCGTTAAAGCTTAAATAACAATTTTTTTTTCTTATCTCAAGATCTCTAACCTTTTGCGATGCCATGATTTACCTATGTCTCTTATATAGATATAATTTTTTAAACAAAGCACTGCTTCTGGACTATCGATAACTGTTTTCAAAACAAACTGGATCTCAGCTTCTGAATTTATAAATTTTCTCTGAATTATTGCAAAAAGAATGCAATATAAATGCCAGCAGCTGCTCACTGCTCATATGGAAAATAGAAGCAACACAAACTAGTCATGGCTCTAAATTCACTATGGGTACTCCGGTTCGGGCGGTTGGATTTCCCTGCAGAGCTCTTGTGCGTTTAATGATTAATTCATCCATTGACACTTTTATCTATTTATGCATTTATTCAAACTAAGCTACTGTGTATGCAGTGATAATTAACTTATCTGATGTTTTAATTATTTCTTATTGTTCTAAATGGAAACGGTAGTTGGCAAGTAGCGATTAACATAAACTTTAGAGTAAAATAAATCTATGAAAGTCACAATACAATTGAAGAGTTGGTGGCAGTGTTTAACTGCTGTTTTACTTTAACACAATAAAAATCTTAGCAACTAAGTTCTCGCTGTTTTTTTTTATGAAAATACAGCTTTATTCTGAAAAATGATTACAAGTGAACCATTGAAAGTATTGCCCATCGCTGGCTACTACTTTCCCCCATCTTTCTGGTAGATCTCTTATACCGCCGCGGTAATACTGTTCATCTTTTGAGGCTATTCACGGATCAAGCCATTTTTTGTTGTCTTCATATGAATGGAGCTGCTGGTCAGCTAGATCATGTGCCATCGATCGGAACAGGTGATAATCGGACGGTGCTATATCTGGAGAATATGGCGGGTGAGGTAGAATTACCCATTTCAGTGTTTTCAGGTAGGTTTTAACGGGTTTGGCAACGTGAGGCCGAGCGTTGTCATGCTGTAGAATCACTTTTTCATGCTTCTCCGCGTATTGCGGCGGCTTCTCGCGCAGTGCTCGGCTCAATCGCGTCAACTAAAGTCGATACCGGATACGGATCCTAAGTGATGGTTTCGCTTGGTTTTAACAGTTCATAATAAATAACACCAACTTGAACCCACCAAATACAGCGTGAATATTCGGCCGAGGCAACGACGTAGAAGCGTGACCAGGCAGTCCCCATGACTTTCTTTTCTTTCGATTGCTGTAATGAACGTCACGATGTGATGAAGAAAACTCTTCCTTTTTTGCCGCTGGAGCAGTTGTTCACAGGCCAAACGTCGAAAAAACGACGTTCAACATCCCTTGGTTTTAACTCATAAGGAACCCAAGTTCCGTGTTTCTGAATCATTCCCAAGGCATGCAATCGCTTGGAAATGGATTGGCGGTTAACTCCTAATACTGAGGCAAGCTCTTCTTATGTTGCACATGGATCCTCATTGAGCAATGCTTCCAATTCAGCGTCTTCGAAGGTTTTTTGCCTTCCTTCACACGGACGGTTGTCAACATTAAAATCACCGTCTTTGAAGCGACGGAACCAATCTCGGGTTGATTCACTTAAAGCAGCATCTCCATAAACTTTTTGCTGCTCTCGATACGCTTCAGTCGCCGTTTTTTTCGAATGAAAGAGGAAAATCAACACTTCCCGCAAATGACGATAATTCGGCACAACATCAGGCATTTTCACAAAACCAAAAGTGTATGATTCCAAAACAAAATCACTAATGTGTCGAAGCAATTTGTTTACCATATGTCTAAGCTTGGTTTATGACGTTTAGGTTATGTTAGAACCGACTAGCACACACTGCAGACGGCATCTATTGACAAACAGCGGGAACTTAGTTGCCCACCTAATAATATAATATTCTTGGATGTACATTTTTTAACTTATTATTTTAGAGAAATTTTTAGCTAATACATAATCATTCTTCTATGTACATCCGAGACTCCATGTTGCGTACATAATTTTTAATTTCTTTTTTATCTGACTATCGTAATCAACGATCCCCCAGAGCTCATTCTGCCAAGTTTTATAATTATCAGACTATTCGATTCTCCTTGTTTAGTGCTATTTTCAGTTCTCCAAAAAAATTTTGCCTTTTCACGGCGTATAAATCGTTCAATGTTGCATGCATCCCTAAAAAAAAACAAGTTTCTGTTTACTCAGAAAATAGCTCAAGGCACTGCGAGTATGTACCTATCTTCGTCTGTCACACGCATTTATTAATATTAACGTTTGAAGCCGTTAGCTGATTTTCAAGTCAACCAACTCAAGGGCGAGCATTTGATTCATCTGCCTTTGTTGAACGTGGAATTTTTTGAATCGAAATACAGAAAATTTTAGTCGAATCGAACACGAAAAAGCAGAATGAAATGGAAAAGCAAGAATTTTTGGAAGAAGCGAATTCTCCATAAGCTACTTCCGCTTGATTTTCTTCCCGCCTGTAAGTTGCGCTTTTTGTTTATCATTTCATTCGCTAATCAAATCGCTGCATCTCTCTAATACTAAACTGCATAAATACTAAACTCACGCAATGCACCAACACGTCTCACGTCTCTTACGCTGTACTCCAACAATCGAGAACCATTACAAGAGTGCCCAGATGCACGGGACTAAATAAAGTTGTCAAAAAGTGTTTAAGAAGGGGCGCCTAGAATGCGCTAACAAACTTTACAAGCTATTAAGAAATAAACGTGTAAAAGAGCTCATCCACAAGTTCAGGTAACCCTCCCCCGTTCTCAGTCTCCCCACTCTCTCTAAGCTGTACACGCATCTTGCCATCACTTGTGGAATTCACTGCCCCATATATTAACATTCTATAAATCTTTCGCACATTCTTTCTTTCAACTACTCCAAGAACCAGCTAAGCTGATGTTGTCATACTTCAAACATCCATTAATAGGACAGACACGATGAGTCGCTGTTGAAAAGTGATATTTGTCTACAACGAGAGGAAAATTTGTCAAGCATCGGGCTAATTTTTTATTTGAGCACCTTTACCAATGCCCAATTAATGCTAATGTTAACAACGCCGGGTCACTGCTAATCTTCCCGTAAGTAGTCGGATGCTCATTTCTGAAAGCCCCAGTAATTAGTTCCGCCAAATGCAAGCGCAATTTAGGTGTCTCGCACGTTGCTCAACTTGTGGATGCAGAAAACTGAAAGGCATACGAGTAGTGTCTGGTCGTTTCTTGGTGAATGCCAGTCGAAAACTTGTATGCTTTAATTACAATACGCAAATAAATGTATACATTAGGGCGGCTATTTTCAAATTGATTAGACAATCTTTATTATTTTTGTGTAGAATCATTCATGACATTTATTTTTTAAAGATAATGCCTCAAATGTTAGCCACATCTGCAGTTCGGTCAATCGTACACACCAATTTTGAATGACTCGCTGGAGGACTTTAGTCGCTATCTCGTGAAAAACTTGATTAATTTTGGCTTCTAATGCCTCAATCGAAGGGGGTTTAGCCAAAAAGCATTTAGACTTTACATGCCCCCACAAATAAAAGTCCAAAGGTCTGATACCAAGCGACATCGCCAATACAACTTGTCAATACCGAGGATGTGGGAACAAAAGTGGTGGGGAGGCGTTAGTTGGATTCTGGATGAATCACCACTTCAACCAACTAAACTAACTTTTGTTGGTGGTGGTAAAGATGTTGTCTGAGTGCCACAGCCCAGACCAAATTAGGCACAAAAGATGCTATTTTAATAAACCATTTGTAGAACTACTGCTTTTTTTAGTCGAACCTTCTTGATTTGACCATGACAATTTTCTTTTTTGCAATTTCTTTCAAATTGACCATCGAGAATTCCCCCAGCATTCTATGTCGTAGAGCACCCAGACTTTTGCACTCAGACATATTGTGAAAAACTGTTTCTTTAGATTCAGCCCATCTCCCTAGAATGGTCTCCCTAACTGGTCTGACCGGTGGACTGTTATTATGGACCTAATTCAGAATATGTCTACTCCTGGTTTTCTTAACAAGTCGTCCGTTCAGTAGTCACCAGGTACCCATGTATTGTAAGTCCATCTTTCAACGACCTGCTTCTGGAATAGCGAGAAGATCTCCCTTTTGCGCACGCCTTGGGGACAGCCAATATCTACAGCTTCGAACTCGTTATAAGATGCCCCCTGTCTTGCCAATTCATCAGGTTTCTCACTTCCTTCTATGTTCCTATGGCCAGGCACCCAGATGAAAGTGATGTCTGTCGAGTGCGCTAAAATATTAAGTTCCTCTTTTCATTTTCTGACGATTTTTGAATTTGTTATAGGTAACTTTAAAGCTAAGATGGCTGATTTACTATTTCAAAAAAATACATACTTCCGATAGTTCTTGTGGATGGTTTTTAATTATCCTACAAACTGTTCTTATCCCAAGAACTTCTGCGTGAAAAATACAATTCCAATTCACCAGGCAAAAGGACTTGGACGAGTATACACTGGCGCCAACGCCACAGTTCATTTTGGAACGGTCAGTGTAAAGTGCAGTTGTATTTTCTTTGACTAAGCTAAGTTTTTTGAGTGGGATACTTTGCCTTAAACTCTATTCTGAAGGCTACGGTAGCGGAAGTAAAATCTGATGGGCTGCTAGTAAGCCTTTGGCTGTTTAAGATTATACTATGGCCAAATGTCCTAGCATTCCAAAAACCAACTTACGAGGTCTGTTAGAAAAGTATCCGACTTTGTTTTTTATTTCTAGCACCTGACAAATTTGAATTACGCGCGCTTGCACACGACTGCATTTTGGTTTCCGGGTCGTACTCATACACCCAGGACTCATCACTAGTCATAATGGTGTCCATTAGGTCAGGTTCACTGTTTATGGAGTCCAGTATGTCCTGTGAGACTTCAACACGAAGTTCCTTTTGCTCCGCCGTCAGCGGCATAAATTTAGCCGTCATTCTCTTCATGGCCAAATCTTCGGTCACAATGGAGTGAGCCGAAAAAGTGCTGATATCTACCTCTTCTGCAATTTCTCGGATTGTCACACGACGGTCCTGCGTTCACTTTCGCAATAACATGCTCATTTAGGCATGTTGATGGCCGACCAGAGCGTGGCTCGCTCTCCGCCGATGTGCGACCGTTTTTAAACCGATTGAACCACTCCTTAATCTGTCTGATGCCCATAGCATCGTCACCGAAAGCCGTCTGAATCTTTCGAATGGTTTCCACCTGGCTATCGCCCAGTTTCTGGCAAAAATTTGATGCAGTAACGCTGCTCCAATCGTTCCGTCATTTTGTTTGTATTCAAAAACCGCCGAGAGAAATAAAAAACAAAGTCGGATACTTTTCTAACAGACCTCATATTTTATTCTGAAGGCAGTATTTGTTGCCATTAGCCGTAGTTGTAAGTCTTTTGGTAACAGATAGAGCATCACAGTAAGTGCCTCTGATGGGCACGATCTCATAGCTCCAGTTATACCTGTGCAGGCTGCGCATTGTACGTTTGTTAGCCGCCTAACGTTGTATCGTTTGTTTAATGCAGGACACCATACTAATACTCCCTATGGCATAATCGGTCTTACTATGGCGGTCCTCACTTTTAGAAGGATACTAAATTTACGAACTTCAGACTCTAGTCGCAGCCTCTGAGCCTTAGGTAGGTAGGTAGGTAGGTAGGTAGGATGGCAAGAGTACCCCAGATGCACTACAAGTAGCACTAACGTGCCGTTTTGATACCATAATGTGGACCACTACCTGTGAAAGGATTTAGGGAGGAGAGAAAACCGTCTACAGCCATCCAGTGCTGTTGATGTAGCGGAGGAGAGAAAAGGGATCTAGGCTGGAGAATTTCTTCAGGTCATCCCCAAAGGACACGCTAAGGAATCTCAAGCGCCTAGCCGCCAGAGCCGGACATTGCCAAAGAAAGTGCTCAAATCTGCAATAGGGATTGTACGGAATTCAAAGCTTCTCCGCATGAGTGAACCGGTTCTGCCGACCCCTTCCTGGCAAGCTCATCGGCAATTTCATTTCCCTCTATGTTCCTGTGCCCAGGAACCCAGATGAGGGAAATGTTTCCTGCACGTTCGAGACGTCTGAGTTCCTCCTTACAGGAGTTCACGAGAAGAGAGCTGCAATACGGCGACGACAGTGCCTTGATTGCAGCTTGGCTATTGGAATGTTCTACAGGCACCAGTGATGTCCACACATGCAGTTCTCTGCACTCTCTCAAATTTAGTGGTGTTGTAGCCCTTCTGAAGAGCTACCCACCAAACTAGGCAACCGTATGTCAAAATTGGTAGAACCACTAAGTTGTACATCCAAAGTACGGCACGTGGCTCGAGACCCCATTTTTTGCCGAACATAGATTTACAGGCGTAGAAGGCTATATTGGCCTTCTTAACTCGATTTTCCATGTGCAGCTTCCAGTGGAGATTAGGGTCAAGTATAGGGTGTTTTTTTTAGAGGTTAGGTTTTCAAGATGAAATAAAACGTATATAATTTAATGTTATGGCCAAGAATTTAGCATTATTATAAAGATAAGCGTTTGCCATTATGTTTTAAAAATGATACCCATTCAACCAAAAGTGAGCTTCATCGCTGAACAAAATTTTCTTCGATGCGTCGCGCGAACCGAACCATTATTTTCGTAATAAATTTGTACGATTTGCAAACGTTGTTCAGGTGTAAGTCTATTCATTATGAAATGGCAAACCAAACTGAGCATAAATCAAGTGACAGCTGTCAAAAAGACCATCTACGAAAAAAGTAGTGCCAACTTGACAACCTAACCTCTAAAAAAAACACCCCATATTACACCAAGATACTTGACTTCCGATGAAAGAGTAAGACACTGGTTGTTAAGTCTAGGAAGCTTAAAAGGTGGAGGCTTGTATTTTCTGGAGAATAGCATCGTTTTGTCAGAGTTGACTCTGAGACCGCTACTGGCGGCCCATCTGCTGAGTGTAGCCAGTGCACCTTCCAAAATTTCAGCCATTAATGATAGGAAGGGACCCATTAGGACCAAGTCATCGGCATATGCTACCACCTTTACCCCACCCCTGTTTAAGTGAGCTAAAGCTTCATCCACAGCTACTAGCCAAAGGAGAGGCGAGAGGACGCCGCCCTGCGGTATGCCCCTATGTACGAATCTAGTGATTCGCCACCGCATTTATTTCCCTACCACCAAACAGGGACGTGATCCAGAGGTAGATAGGTCTTTCCATCCCTAGCCTACTTAGAGCCGTGACCAGTGACTCCGCCGTAATATTATTAAAGGCGCCCTCTATGTCTATAAAGGCCGCCAAAGTGAATTGTTTTCCCTCCAGAGATTTCTTTTCTACCTCACGTAAGGCTGACTCGGTAGATTTCCCTTTCAGATAAGCGTGTTGGGCTGGAGAAAGTCTGGTTTCACAGTGCATTCGGATGTGATAGTCGATCACTCTTTCAAACACCTTGGGAATAAAGGAGGTAAGTCTTATAGGTCTGAAGTCCTTGGCCAGGACGTGGCCCCTCCTTCCTGCCTTTTGGTTTTCTTCCAGCTATCAGGAACGTGGTTTAGCGAGATACACGCCAAGAAGATCTTTTGAAGAAAGGGAACCACCGCGGTTTTAGTCTTATGAAGCATTATTGGCATGATAGCATCGATACCTGGAGATTTGAAAGGCGAAAAGCTCTCGATTGCCCAGTTTATTCTGTTGACGAACAGGACAGGTGTCAGGGACATCGCAGATAACCCCTCCTGCCGGTTCGCGTCTTCGTTACAGGCTGGAGCAATAGAGTTTTCTGGGAAATGGGCATCAATAAGGATTTTTAAGGATTCGCCTGCAGATTCAGCCCACTCCCCGTTCTCTCTTTTGACAACAGTTTTACAGGAGTAGTCCTTGGATAGGATCCTGCTGAGTCTGGCCAAGTCTTTTACGGATTCGATGGATTCGCAGTACTCTTTCCAAGAGTTGCACTTCGCATTTCGAATGGCTTTCTTATACTCTTTCAAAATTCCCCGGTAATCTTGAAAATTCCTTATTTGGTAACATTTGTTGAAGACTCTCCTAACCTTCTCTTTCAAGTCGGTCAGCGTCTTGCTCCACCAGGGAGGAAAGTCTTTCTTGCTAAAGGATACTGGACAGACCACTTAGAAGGCAGTCTGATAGGACCCCTCTAAGTGTCTAACTTGCATGTCCAGTTGTTCGCTAGTGGTAGTCAAGAACTCACTCTTGTTCAGCTTCTTGCAGAAAACCCTGTGGAAAAGAGACCAGTCAGTTCGTTTAGGGTTCCTACGGGTTAGCAAGGTCTCCCGAACGAAATTGAGTCTTAATCGACTCAAATTTGGTAGTTTCTTAGTAGTTTATTTTTGTTTATTTCTCTTATAGGTAGCTTTATGTTCCTACAGCGTGTCTCTAAAATAAAAAATATGTTTTTTTTTGTCTATAAAATTTCTGACTACCCTAGTGTACTTATATTCGCACATCGAGTGTATATGTATATCCTGTTGCCTTTGTCGTGGAAGCAGCGTGCCCAACTGAAAACAATTAATAAAAACCTCACTATTGGAAGCCTGTTTACCGTTACTCGCCAGCTATCCACTTCGCCATTACATCATTACCGTAACGCCAAAAGCATAACTTTTTAATACACTTGATTATGGGCATTAACTATCTATTGTAGCAACGTAGATTGAACGCATAAATAAATTTAATTGAATTATATCATAATATGTCCTGTAATAATAAAGTAAGTGATCTCATATGGAGCCGACGCGACTGCTGGTGTGCAACAGACAACCCACACTTGCCACATGCCTCCCAAAGGAAAAAAGTGTATGTATGCGCCTGTTTGCATGTATGTGTATGCCGGTTTATTGGTGCAAATATAGCAACTATTCCAACATGCTTTCATAATTGATGGCGCAAATCGCCCATTTTTTTGCCACAAAGGCTATTACCGTTGCTGTTGCCACCAACTCCAGCAACACCACCACCATCGCCGCCAACAACTCGGCAAATCATGTGCGCGCCCCAGCTTTGCAGCCATTCGATCCACATGTAGTTACACTGTCCAGAAGCATTAAATATAAAGAAATTCTTGCTGAAAATTAATCACAAGATTATGCAACCGACAACTTAATCGACACAAACATCCTGTGGCAATGGGTTACCAGTGTTACCGCATTCAACTGCGCACTCAGCTACGTAATCGCACTAAGCGTCACGCTCATAAAACGTATGAGCTTTTATACATCACAAAGTTACATACATACACACACAGTCATACATACTTGCATACATACATACATTGTGTTATATAAAAATGCGATTCTGTAGAGCCTGACTAAATTATGGGTATGTGAGAATCAACCTAAATATATTGACTGAACTTTCAATCAGCGCACTAACCTGTTCGCTTTTGTGTTCACTGCCTCAAATTGTGGCTGCTAGAAAGTAGTTTTGTTGCTTTGTCAAAACTTTCGTCGGCTTTTTAGTAGTGCGCGTTATGGCCAATGGCGTAAATAATTTTTTGTTGTCAGTTAAGTCATAAGTGAAGGATCACTGTAACTTCAGGCTTTGTGGTAAGCGCTCAATGAGAGAAGGTTGCAACGTACGCACACATACTCATACATATGTGTGTGTGGAAGTTCAAAATAATGAAAAGAAGTCAGAAAGAAGTTTTGCATTTAAAATAGTTTTTCAGAAAAGCCCGAAGTATAACGAAATTAAAATATTTACATTTTGATTAGTTTATTTCGCAAAAGGCATTATTTTTTAAGCAACTAATCAATATCTTGGCGCAAATGCAATAAAGTGTGGACTACACAATTTTAAACCAACCGCAGGCAATCCGATTTTCATGCGTATTTTCTAAAACAAATTTAAATGTAAGTAAAACGCCCCTGACGGAGTAGGTATATCCAACAATGCTTAAAAAAGGAGGATACAGGCTGATTGAGGCCCTGAAAAGGATATTCACAGCCTGTCTTGCATTTGGTTATATACCATCCCAATGACGACGCGTAAGAGTAGTATTTATTCCGAAACCAGGAAAAGATGACTATTCCCTAGCAAAAAGTTTTAGACCAATCAGTTTGACATCGTTCATGTTGAAAAGTCTGGAACAAGTGGTGGAGAAACATATTCGAGTGGGGGTATTGCCGAGAAGTCCACTTAGTAGAAATCAACACGCTTACCAGAGTGGAAAATCATGTGAATCAGCCTTACACGATCTTGTTAGCAAGATTGAAGCTGGGCTGGAAGCTGACGAATACACAATGGGCGTGTTCGTGGGCATTGAGGGGGCTTTTGATAATGCCACTTTCGGCTCGATATGTTCTTCTGCCGAACGACACGGAGTTAATCAAGCCATTATAAAATGGATATATTCCATGCTCTCTGAGAGGTTGTTAACCGCTGGTGGGAGCAGTGACGAACAAATCACAGTCAGGGCCAAGCAAGGATGTCCCCGAGGGGGTGTTCTTTCTCCGCTGCTGTGGTGCTTCGTCGTAGACTCTCTATTCTCTTCTCGGTTTTCACGTCCAAGCATATGCGGACGACGTCTGTACGCTAACATCGGATAAATCCTTAAGGAGGCTTTGCACGAAAATCGATGACTGGTGCATGAGACAAGGTCTTTCCGTTAATCCGAACAAAACAACCATAGTCTTGTTTACGAGAAAACGGAAATTGGATGGACTCAGTTGTAACACTTGGTATTTCCAACGAAGTTAAATATCTAGGAGTAATCTTGGATAAGAAGCTGACATGGGAGACACACGTTTCGCTGAAGGTGGATCGTGAATTAAAGATTCTTCAACAATGCCGTAGAGCCTTTGGCAAAACCTGGGGTCTGAAACCTGCTGTGGTCCTATGGATATACGGCACTTATCAGACCAATCATCACTTACGCTTCTGTGGTCTGGTGGCGACGGAGCATGGTTAAGTCCACAATCCGGGAACTATACAGGCTGCAATGAAGTGTATGTTTATGCATTACGAGTGCCATGAGTACAACCTCTGGTGATGCCCTAAATGCTATGCTTGATTTGCTCCGCCTGGATCTTAAGATACAACAGGAAGCAATAAAAGCAATGTGTAGACTCCATAAATATGGTTTCTGCCACGAAGAGGGAACTTCGGGACACAGAGAAATCTTTAAGTTGCTGTCCGAGCACGTAAAGATGACCTGATACCCACAGTTTCATTTGGAAGGAAATTTGATGTCAGCAACCCAGAATGCATGCAGGGAGGTTTGACGGGTATTTTCTTTACCGATGGGTCCAAGAATGAAATAGGGTCTGGAGCCGGATGGTACTTAAACGATAGTAATAAGTATCACTATGCTATGGGGGGAATGGCAACTGTTTTCCAAACAGAAGTTTTTGCCATTTTAAAAGTAGCCGAATGGATAATCGAGAGGAGATGGAGCGGGAAACAGATTGGAGTCTTCAGTGACAGTCAGGCTGCACTGAAGGCCCTGGAGAACGCGAAGCAAACCTCAAACATTGTTCAAGAATGTAAGAAGAAGCTTAATTCTGTCGCAAGACAAAACAGGCTTGTACTTATATGGGTTCCGGGACACTCCGGTTTCAAGGAAACGAAATTGCCGACGAATTGGCCAACCGTGGATCAGCGGTGCCCCCACAGGGGCCAAAACCTATAATCGGAATCAGTCCCGCAGGAATCAAGAATTGGATCAGCGTTTATGTAGGCAATCTACATAAAGAGCGATGGTCCGCTCTGGAACGCTGCAGAACTGCAAAGTGTTTTGTGACATGTCCGAACAGAAAACTGTCAAACTTACTACTAAAACTTAGAAGGAAAGATATTCAGTTGATGGTCGGCATCATTACAGGACACAACCCATGGGGTCAGCATATGACCACCATTGGAATCATCGAGAACCCGGTATGTCTGTCATGCTTGGAGGAGGCGGATAGCACTGAGCACTTTCTCTGTGAGTGTCCTGCCTTTGCTAGAGCAAGGCTACGAGTATTGGGTTCCGATGTCATGAGAATGAGTAATATTCGTTCTCTAAAACTGGAGGATATTTACAGATTTGCCAAATAATCTGGAAAATTCTCACAGGACTAACTATCTCTGTCTATATCTCTATTCTTTCCTATCTCTTTCTCTGATACTTTTCTCCTTCCCTCCTTGACTATCTACCCCGTTTCCAGAGCTTTAAATACAATGGGCTCTTTAGCCTGAGTGTTTTAGGAGCCACCAAATCTCCTGGTGCTCCTTGGCTCGACCTTTTCAAATTCATTCAATTCATTGAAGTAAAACGCCAGCTGAGCTTAGAAAAGTTAGCTCGAATTTTCGTATCAATTTTCAAATTTTTAATTTTCGATTATTTGACTGTTTGACCGAGCTCTCGTATTGATGGAGCTACAGTTTTACGTCGTCTTCGAATGTCAGATGGTTTTTTCGGAGGAACTTTTTCATTGCAGAAATACACTTGGAGGTTTCCCTCTGCCTGCAGAGGGGCGACCGCTATTAGAAATAATTTTTTCTATCATTTGGTGCTTTATATCCGGGGCTTCGAATCTGTAAACTTCGAGTCGTAGTCGCGCACTAACTTATTCAGCTACAACGGCCTTCCATATGGATATATGTATATTTGTTTTAGCACATTAAACTATTTGACCAATTCGATTCTAACAAACTATATTGTATAGGCTTATTATAATTTATTATACGCAATAGCTATAATGGCTGCACAACATCGAGTCATACTTTTTCTTAATCTGCGCAAGTTCTGGAGGTGATCGGCTCCCAATCAGCCGCATCTGCTTTGTTACCTCTTTGATCGACCCGTATTGCTCAATAGGGTTGGCAACGGGCGACTGTAAAGACCACTCCAACATTTTAATTAAATTAAATGTTTTTTCGAGAGAAGGCTTTATTCTCATTTTTCAGTGTGAATAAGTCTATAAATGATCATTGCAACAACAAGACGGCAGAAAAATCTACATAAACTCAAAGTTATACCTATGAAATCAGCTATTAGTCCATAGATGTCGCCAGGAGTATTATTAAACCTTCCGAAATGTCTTGTTTTTTCGTCTGTTATCTGTCAACAATATTCAGTTCATTTTTTGTTACGTCTCATACAACAATGCATTTTTGTCGCTCTTATAAATTTCGAATTTCGTGCCTTTAAACTACGATTTGCGGGCATCGTTGATTTTCTGTTATCAATTGAAGAAAAACGCTTCTCAAGCTCATCAAATGCTTATATTTAGAAGCTTATGGTGGACATGCTCTAAGTAGAGCACAGTGCTTCAGGTGGTTTAAAAAATTTCGAAGTGATGATTTTAGCGTGGAGAACGAGGACCGTGGCCGGCCACCGAAAAAGTTGGAGGACGCCGAATTGCAAGCATTCTTGGATGCAGATAATGATCAAACGCAAGAAATGATGGCAGAGCAGTCGGGAGTGACCCAAAAAACCATTTCCAAACGTTTGAAAGACATGGACATGATTTTAAAGGTCGGAAGATGGGTGCCCCATGAACTGACTTGATGACAGTGCACCGCCACATCGATCAAGAGCGACCCGGGAATTGGTGGAGACGTACGATTAGGAACCGTTGGTGCATGCGGCTTACTCACCAGACTTGGCGCCTTCCGATTATTATTTTTTTGCATCGATGGGCCACGCACGTTCCGAGCATCACTTCAATTCTCACGAAGAAGCCAATTATGGCTCGATGATTGGTTTGCGGCCAAAGACGGCAAATTTTTTTGGCGCGGCATCCACAAATTGCCTGAGAGCTGGGGAAAATGTGTCGCTAGCGATGGCTATTATTTTGAAGATTATATTTGTAACCAATTTTTTGTTAATAAACGTTTGAAATTGCAAAAAAGTTATAGGCCCCTATTATGAGTTGGATTCGATCTTCCATATTCGTTGGTTGTCGAAGATCGAAAATCGAATGTCAATTTGGTATTATGAGCGGTGCAACTCTGTCGAAATTTTGGTTGTATACCGAATTTAGAGTCGAATGCAATTTTGCTTTCGATTGTGTAGCGTATTGCGGGAAAATTTGCTAAAATGTAAGTTGTTTGCGATTATTTATTGTTTTGTATTGTAGTAACCAAATAATAAATATACACTTATATATACCAAACAGCAATTAGAAAGGCTAGTTGCATTAATGGAAGAGAATCCACAATTCGCAAAAGGGATTTGCACCAAAGTTCAAGCAGCAAAAAAATGGGAGGAATTTACAACGGAGCTGAATTGCTTGGGACCACCAGTTAGAACGGCATCAAAATGGATTAAGGTTAATAATGTTTTTTTTTTTGTGTGATGTTTATAGAAATACATTTTTATTTTCCCTTGGCAGGTATGGGCTGACATGAAGTCAAAAGCGAAAAAAAAAAATGTCGCAAAACAAAGCTGAACTCCGAGCAACAGGTGGGGGCCCTAACAAACTTCAGGGACTTTCAAATACCTAAGAAAGTATAATCGGTTTACTGCAATTTGATGTCTGCATAAATCCGCCTGGGGTGGAATTTGGCCTGGATACAACGTACTCAATTCGTACGATCCCTGAGCACAGAATCGGAGAACTGTGGCTAGCTTAAAAATATTTGGAATGGATTTGGCTCGGGTGCACTGCTGCAACTTGTTTCCTCTTTAGATAGTTTTTTAAAAATCTGTAAGGAAATTTCTGTAATATTAAGTATGTACGTCAACACATTTTGAAAATTCTAAACTTACTCAGTGGAAGCCATTTCTAGGGGGTTGGATGCGTCCCTCAACCGTTTTCTACTTCTAGCTAGTTCCACTAATCTTTCATCGTCCGATGAATCGTCGAACCACAACTCCGTTGTACTCATTTTCACAAAAAATAGTTTCTTTTTCCTTTTAAAAATGTTGTATGCAAAGAATTTCAACACAATCGGTTTTTTTTATTTTGATTTGCTGTATCAGCTGAGAAAAAATTATCTATTGTAAATGCGACGAGCGATCGAAATTCACAATAGTCCTATTCTTCAACGAATGAGCACCATAATACCAAATGAAAATTCGTTCGATCAACACTTTCGACTACAGTCGAAGAACGAATGTTGTTCATAATAAGGGCCATAGTTAACCAAAACAAAATGTTAATACCACTTAACATGCACCGTATGGAGCTGACATTGCACTATGTGAATTTTTTCCTGCCACTCCGACTCCAGTTACTATTACAGAGAAAAGAATTTGAGCCGTTCGAAACATTTAAGAAACATTCGCAGCGAAGGAAGAAGACAATCTGAAAATCGGTATGTGAAAGACGTTTTGAAGATTGAAAGAAACCTTGGAGTACCATATGTTTGTTGGATATCACTGAGCTTACTTTGAAATGATTAAATTAAATAAAGATCGTTAAGCTACTTAACAGAAGTCCTGCGCACCGCAACAAATGAATTTCCGCTCCCGATTTAATCACCGAAAAAGAAAAGCGCTTCTATTCATATCGCATTTTTATACTTTTAATTGAAGTATTCGAAATGTTTGACAACACAAATAAATCGTCCAAGTGAAGCTCATTAAAATAAAAACCGTCTGCAATGGATTCAAACTGGTGGGGATGTTAAAAATGTAGACTTGTGTGTTAAAGCGTATATTTGTACTGCACACTTGAAAATACGGATAGTCACACATACAAACGTATTACATAGCCTTGCGTATTCCTGCCACATTCGCATTAGTTGCGTCTACCGTGCAAGCTGCACCAACTTAGTACTTATATATAGGGTGTTTTGTTAAGAGCTTGGGGATTGAAAATGATAACACAAAACAGAAATATTTTTGGAATGAATTTTTTTATTATAATCTGATAGATAATTTCATGGCATTTATTTTTTGAATATGTCCAATTTTTGACTACTATAATAAATGAGCCCAAACAGCAAAAAAAGAGACGCAAGCGATGGTCATTTGGCTTGGATTTTTGCACGAGCCGTATTTTGTAGGCACATAAGCCAAGATCCTTACGTCAAATTTTCCACGTAGTCGAAGGACGTATTGACCTTACGTTGAGAACAACGACGAACCAACATTTCGGCGTCTTTTTCTGGGAATGCTGCTGGAGTGATAGTCCTTGACTGAACATATATCAGGGGTGTTCCGGTAGCATAGAACTGACTGTCGTGGGAAGATATTTATTAGTCGTACATAGATATCTACAGAGAACGAAAATAATCATTATTTTCAATGAAAAAAATTTAAAACTTCCAAGTATCGTGGGGCAGTCTCTAATATGCATAAAAGGTGGCCCAAAATTAATCACCCTATCGGAAGATTTATAATTTTTGCAAATGGCATCGCATCTAGTCTAGTTAACAGCTGCAGTGAACAAACAGACAAGCAATGGAGTGCGTAAAGATCAAAATAAAGATTTCCATCAACCAAAATAATTTTTTTTTATGCCTCGTAAATAAACCAATTAAAAAGCAAAATTGGATGATTAACTTTGCGCCACCTTGTATGAATATGTGTGCATACTTTTTAATGTTTCTTATGAATCTTTTACGATTTAAAAATGTGTGTCTGAAATCGATAAAAAATATTATTAAGTGTCACGTTTCGATTTTTAATTTATCGCACAAAAAATAAAATGAAACATTGGATGGAATTTTTTTTGTCAGACATAAAACTTTTTTCGAGTGCTATTTTGTCGCTCTAAAACAATGATTATTTTGTGAGCTGCTTTTGAAGTGAAACTTCTTAGACGTCGATGGACGAGCGTGAATGGAGAGTAAAATTTCAAAGCCATGCAACGTTTTGGGCATTTTCGTTCCGCGAGAGAGAAAAAAGATGTAACGTAGAGAAAAAGGAGAGAGAGAGCTATACCTTATATATATCTTAGATACACTTTAGGCTATTTTTCCTTAGATTTTCCTTATGGTTGCTAATTTCTAGTGAGAAATAACACTGCCTACCTTTTGACGCTTGTTTGTTCGTGCAAACTTGTAAGAAATATATTTTTGGTGCCTACTTTTTGGCGTTATATTTCCTTGATGCCTACTGTTTGGGGCGTTTTT
>JAYXIM010018821.1:0-37108 GCA_037575425.1 Anastrepha fraterculus
ATATAACAAAAAAACAATTCAGGCTAGTAGAAATGCCGAAAGATCAAATTTATAGCTTAAGCTGACAAGTCGTTACTGAAATAGTTGGTGCTTTTAAGTGATGGATCAGCATACAAATCGTGAGGCGTAGATTTTTTCGCTGATTTTAAAAATACCGAGAACTCTTCGACATTTAGTTTTTCTATAAACTGCGGAATAGATGACCTCAAGAAAGCAGAAGAAAAAACGTTTAGAGGCTCCATATTCAAAGTTTGCGATAAATCTTTCTATTCTTTAACCGTGTGTACACCAAGGCGCACAGTCCCTTTAGCAAGGATATGCGGAAGTCTGTCAGAACTTTTGTGTCCTACTACATGTTTTCGCAGTAGTTAATATTACGAGTATTCTCATTGACTGGCACTGCTACTTTAATTATTTCGCATCAGTTTCTATTTAATCTAGATGCTCACTGCCTCAGGCTGGAAATCGGTTTTCTTTCAGTAAATTTTCCGTCTTTGGTACAAATTTCAGAATATCAGCTTTTGAAGCATTCTTGATTTAATTCGTATCCATTTGAGGTCGATGAAAGATGTGCAGTCTTGTCTTTTCCAAGTCAATACAGCCGCACAAGATGTGCTCTGTTGTTTCATTATTCTCAAGACAGAGTCTACACTCTGTCTCACTTGCAATGTGATTTTTTGAGAGATGGCAATTTAGGTAATTGTGAACTGTCAGAAGACCAACTACATATTTTCCTTGTGTCTACTTTTCGCATATCATGCAATTTCCGGTTGTAGGTAAAAGTTCTTACAAGCCACTTGGGTTGACGCAGTTTTTGTGTGACCTTCCAATGGGTAATTGCTTGTAAATTTTCCCAACTTTTTACTCTGCATTTAGCTTCTGGACAGTTGATACCACAATAGCATTCTAGACTGTGAAAATATGCTGAAGACTGTGTCCTAGCGAGTTTATCGGCAATTTAATTATCTTTCATTTCAGAGTGACCCGGAACACAGAAAAGTATATTTTGGTTGGTTGCGCTAAGTTGGTTTAGGTTGTTAAGACATTCGTAGACTAGTTTCGATTCCAAAGCATGTAAAGCTAATGATTTTAATGCAGCTTGACTGGCTGAGTATGTGGTTATGTGTGCACGCTTGTTGTCACTCATATGATTTGTTCTCGCACAGATTGAAATGCTTGCGTTTCAGCCTGAAATACGCCAGGCTATTTGCCCATTGGTTAGAAATTTTTTGTGTTTGGCACAGAGATTTCCGCACCGACTTCAGTATTTGCTTTCGAAACTTCTGTGGACCTTTCGAGGTTCTTCTGTGAATCAATTCAAGATATTTTCAGTTTCCATTCATCGCAGTCTGAGATTATTCATTAAAAATAAAATTGAAAAAAAAAAAAATTTTAATAAAATTCAAATAAAATTTAAAAAAATGAAATGCACTTTTCTGCTCAAAGTGAGATTGCCTGGCATGCATATTTTTTTACTAAGATCACTCTTAATTAAATTGCTTTTGCAAGTCGAAATATCAGATCTGTTATATATATTTTCATTTGCGTCAAAATATTTATAAACAAATTTAACTTAGTTCATCTTGATACTCAAATTAATAGGCTTTAACTGATCTAAATAAGGCCTAATAACTTTTAATAATTATTAATATTTTATAATCTTAACAACTCTAAGAACGAAGGCGAATTCTTATATACAAAAGAGTTTAATCTCTTAAATCGCTTTTTAATTGAAGTTACGCTTTCAAAGCCAGCAATAAACTGAACGACCCACGCGACAACAGTTAAAGATTACTGCTTAAAAATACCAATGAAGTTCCATGAACTCACACATATACATATACACATTTGCCACAAGAACATACACGAGAAGTGAGCGCAATCACACACGCACGCCACTTATATCGGGTGTTTTTTTAAGCGCTTGCGATAATACGAAATGGAAATATTTTTGGAATAATTTTTGTTTATTATTATTTTATAATCTGGTAGTCTGGCATTTAGTTTTGGTATATTATAGTCGGCATATGTCTACCGCGGCTGCGAGTTACATCGTGCATTCGATCAGTTCAATGAATCCAATGGTTAACTTTTTTGCCTCATTCGACGGAATAATCCGTGAACAACAACTCTCTCTTATCAAAATAGTCCGCGCGAACGAAAACTCTCTCTCATCACTGAGAGTAAAATTATTCGCCCGAACAAAAACTCTCTTTAACACCAAGAGCGGAATAATTTGCGCGAACGAAAACTCTTTCTCATCACTGAGAGCAAAATTATCCGCGCGAACAAAAACTCTCTCTTATCACCAAGAGCGGAATAGTCCGGAATAAATCATTTTTTGGTTAAAGTTTGAGGAAAATAAATAGTTTTGGTAATTCTGTAACATCCTCTTTTATTAGAACAAACAGCAAAAGTCTTGCAGACGCGGGGTATTATGGATGCCAGGTATCATATTTTGAGTACATCGCGCATTTCGAGCAGTGATGCAAAAGGATTAAGTGTGGAAAGTGGGCAGTCTTGTGCGAACGAAATGTCGTCGGTGCTTAGCTGATTTATTTTTGGAAACAAAAATTCGGTCAGCATGGCTTGTTGGCGCTCGTCATTCACTGTAAAAGCAGCTTCTTCCTCATTTCGAAAGAAATAAGAGCCGATGAGGCCACTAGCGTGTAAACCGCACGTAAAATGGACGATGCGCACTATGAACTTCGCGAACATATTTATTTTTTTGTCAAAGTAAATTTCCATAATTTAGAAGCGTTGTTCTAGCGCTAAACGATTCATCATGGCTTGCCACACCTTATTGAATAAAAATGTCAACACGATTTGTCATTCTCAGCTATCAAACTATAGTAAATGATATCGATAATGCATGAGAACTGCAGCTAAAAAAAACCACCCGATACCAGCTTCACTTCAACTCAACTATTTCTGTCTGTTTTAATGTTTATACCCTTGCGAGAAAAAAAGTGACAAACTAACACAAAGGTAGTGGAAGTAAAGAAGTAAAAAAACCATGGAAGGGGGTAGGTAGCCCACACAGGTGAGAGTAATAGATTTCTTGTAACTCAAAAAGAGTTTATTTTAATTTAAAAAATTTTTTTTTAATAATATCCGAGTTTTTCCATTGACCCGGAATATGCGTGAAATTTTCTTAAGCATTCACTGACATATCTGATTTATGCCTGCCTGATAATGTCAACGTCTAACAAGGGTTACTAATGCCAGCGAAAGCCTCTTCTTACGCCTTCAAGTCTTATTTTGATTTTTTTACCTTCTCGTTTTCATACCTACCTACCTGATGCTTTTAAAATGTTACGCTTTGTTCGATTTTTTCGAGTTATTATTATAACAAAAATCATTTCGAGTGCTCGCATGAGCGTTTAAGCCGTTTAATTGATTCCGCCGAGCCCACAAATGCCTCTCCACGAAATGAAAAAAAAAAAACCAAAAAAAAAAAAAACAACAAAGTTGTACCAATAGCAACAACATTTGCTGTACTCATCACCGCTTTGCTTGTTGTATTTGCTGTTGTCGTTGTAGCAGTCACTGTCATTGTCATTGTCAATACCCCTCGAGCAAACGAACTCACAAAACGACAACCACAACCACAGTTACAGCAGCGCATACCCATGACTACCAATTCAGTTGACTGACGGCGCTGGAGAGCAGGTTTTTCATGTAACGTTCTACATTGTTGCTGTTGCTGTTGCTATTATTGTCGCTGCTGCCACTTACCACCTTTTTTTGTAATAATGTAGCTATTTCTGTTGCTGTTGTTGGTGTACGAACGTAAGCGACATAGGCTACTAAGTCAGTGGGTCAATCTGAGTTTTGTGAGCGTTGAACGTTGAAACCACAACGAACGTCTTAAGCATAGCAAGAATAATAAATTACAACAACTATAAAACTAACAAGTTAACATTAATACGCGTACGTTTTGTGTTGTTGGTATGGCTGATGATAGGTGGAAAAAGTGTGACAAAAATTGTTTCTTTTGATTGTTGTTTTTAATAAGCGATTTTCGCTGGAGTAATGCCAAGTTTGTGGCTAAAATCTTTTGATTGGGCCGAGAGGTTGCTGATTTAAAATTTTTTTCTTTTCAATTTTCATTTCATAGATATTTGATATAGAAGAGCGTGAGTTGACTTAGTGCTACTTTATACCTGATTTACAGTTAGCCTATTCATTACATTTGTTCTCCTCAGTTGTAATTACTCACACTTTATGAGTGGCAAAAATGTCGTACTAAAAATCATATTTGATATCCATATAAACTTGAGCTGTGCACATATTTTTTAAAATGTCTTTGGTCACTAAATACAAAAAAAAAAAAAAAAATGATGTCTTTGTTATTCATTTGACATCGCGTTACCTAAATCTGTTCATCTAAATGTACGCTTAGAGTGCTTGCCAGTTGTATGCGAAAGTCGTTTATTGTTAATTGATTAGTGTCTAAGTAAAAAAACAAAAAAAAAAAACAAATTGTAACTAATTTGATATATCAATCAACCAACTCTGATAAAAACCATGATGGCGAACTCTTTCCCACCAAAAAGGGCAACTACAGTAATTATTTCCGCAAAACCACTTGAAAACTCGGTGCTAAGAAAAGTGAGCAATACTGTGTGCGAATCTGTTCCTTGGGTAAAAATGCAATGGCGTTCTACAAAGCAGCTTTTAATGATACTGAACTATATTTTGGATATCTTACTAAAAATATTAGGATTTATTTACTTCCATTACATTGAATCAGTAGGTAGGTGCCAGCTGAAAAGCTTAGAGGCATAAATTGCTTATATACATACATATATATATATATATATATATATATAATGGGCGCGTACACCCTTATTGGGTGTTTGACCGAGCTCCTCCTCCTATTTGTGGTGTGCATCTTGATGTTGTTCTACAAATGGAGGCACCTACAGTTTCAAGCCGATTCCGAGCGGCAGACATTTTTATGAGGAGCTTTTTCATGGCAGAAATACACTAAATTGCTTAGTACGTTATTATTATTTTTACTACGGATATTGTTTTAATCTTCCGGAGACATTTAAGAATGCAAAAGTCAACAGACATTATGTAGGATAATTTTTAAAATTTATAATTTTTTTTATTTTTATTTTAATTTTTATTTTTTGTTTTCAGCAATGTAGGATTAAGGATTAAAGGATCTATTTTTTTATTTATTTCTATTTTTTATTTATTTTATTTTAATAATCTACAACAATTTGAGTGAATTGCTCTATTAAATTTATGTTTCTCTCAGGTTCATATTTAGTAATATGAATTATTTTTGTATGTTGGTTACTTAGTTAATTTTGAAAATGGTTTCAGCGATGTAAAAAAAAAAAACTAGAAAACTTAACATTTTCAAGAAATTATAATTATTCAACACTTTAAAAAGCCGAAAAAACATCACAATAGAAAAGCTCTTTTTAAGCTCTTAGTTATGTCTCCGCATCATCTGCAGAATATTCTGGCCAATGATGCACACTGGAGATTAACGAACGAGGAACCCATGCTTAGGCAAATCAAACGCACTTTATGGTATCAAAACGGCTACTTGAGGTGTGCCTGTGGCACTCTTGCCATTTTACCTACCTACCTACCTTAGTTAATTGGATAAAAATTAGCTGTTTGAAAAAATATCAAAAAACTTGCTGTACTTAGATACTGGTCATATTAGTGCCCAAATTCGGAAAGTGGGCTAATTCATAAAGTTTTTGTTATGACTTTTTTCTTTCTTTTTCCTTGTTCACTCCTCTCTGGAGCATAGGGCCTCGACAAGACTCTTTCATCGTTCACGGTTCTATGCTGTTGTTTTTGCACCTTCCCATGAGATGTCGGCATCTGCTACATCCATCCAGTGCTGTTGATGTAGGAGAGAAAAGGGATCTAGGCTGGAGAATTTCTTCAAGTCATCCCCAAAGGCATGCTAAGGAATCTCAAGCGCCTAGCCGCCAGAGCCCGACATTTGCAGAGAAAGTGTTCAACAGTCTCTTTCTCTACAGAATCCCCACAGCTTCTGCAAAATGTACGGGAATCCAAGTTTCTCCGCATGAGTACCGATCACCCATTGAATGGCATCCAATTTAATAAAATCAGAAATAAAATAATGAAGTACTGATTTTGAAGGAAATAAAAAGAATTGAAATGGCAGTGGAATTACGAGTATTACACTTCAAATATGAATTTCGCACTAATTAAAATAGTAGAAAAACTAGAGTATCGGAGAGAGAGAGAAGAACCATTAAAAAGACAATACTCAGACATTGTCCAAAGTCATCTCGCTCACGTCTTCAGCCGCCTTATAAAGGTTGATCAGATTGGGGGTACTTTTTCCAATAGCGTTTTTTTGACAGATCACTCGTGACTACTGGCAAACTAAATACAACATTTTTTCAGTATACATTGACATTTCATCATGGAAAGATTTACGCTTCAACAACGTTTTTAAAGTGGTAAAATCATATTACGAAAATCGAAGCTTTGTGAAAAGTGTTCGTTGCGCGCGCAGGCCAACTTAAGGTGTACATAGACGCTTAGCGATGAGGCCTATTTTTGGCTTAATGGCAGCGTCAATAAGGAAAATTGCCGCTAAAGAGCAACCGGAAGCCATACAAGAACAGCCGTTACATCCATTGAAAAAAATCGTAGCATTTGGTGCGGCCTATGGGCTGAAGGAATCATCGGTCTAAATGTCTTCAAAGATGAGGTTGATACAAATGTATCAGTGAATGGCGAACGCTATCGCGCCGAGACAAAAAACTTTTTCATGCCAGAAACTGAAGCCAACACATTCATTCTTCACAACATTTAGTTCCAACAACGGACGGAGCTAGTTGCCATAAAGCTTGTGAAACATGGATTTACTTCGTCATCGTTTCGGTAAGCAATTTTTCTCTTATCTCGACTAGTGTATTGGCCACCATGATCGTGTGAGATCACACCTTTGGGCTTTTATTTGTGGGGGTATGTAAAGTTTAAATGCTTTGTGCTGGCTTATCAGCTTCGATTGAGGCATTGGAAGACAACATTACTAAAGTTATTCACGAGATGCCAACCGAAGTCCTCCAGCGATTCATTCAAAATTGGGGTTTATGGATGGCCGAATTACGGCTCAGTTGCAGCCACCATTTGAAAGTGATTATCTTTAAAAAATAAATATCATGAATTGTTCTACACAAAAATATTAAAGATTGCCCAAGCAATTTGAATTGTCGTTGTTTTATTGCAATTTAAAATCTGATATATCCAAATTGATCACTCTTTATTACCTCATTCAGCGATTATATCCCAAACCCTTCCCTTCGTAAATCATATATCTTGTCTAATGGGAAACAAAATGGGTAAAATATGAGTGTTGTAGTTGTTTATAACTCCCCACAGGTACAACGCTTATTTGACGATAAATTATCACTTTAACACGATTTATAAAAAAAATTCTCAAGAAGAACCGATTAGTGGCTCTGTTAGTGGCGTCATTTCATGCAAAACAATTTTTTCACTCTGTATTGGGCATTTGACCGAGCTCATTCACTGTGTTGTGCATCTGATTCCACGAATGGGGAATTTATGTACATTTTTAAGCCAACTCCGAGGCAGATATTTTTCATGAGAAACTTTTTCATTACTGAAATACACTCGGAGCTTTGCCACTGCCTGTCGAGTGGCGACCGCTATTAGATAAAACTTTCTCTATTAGCTGGCCTTTCGTGCCCGAGATTTCGAACCCGGGCGCTATCCAATGGTAGTCACGCATCAACTCATTCTGCTTTCGTGGCATACGATTTCAGTAAATGTCTAGATCCCAGCGACACTTAGCGATGAACCTTCCCAAATATGCTCACATTAACCAGCAAAGGCTTGGCGATTTCATCTGCCTTCCTACATAATCTGAAAGTTCATCGAAGCATAGTATATTTCTAGGTTAGTAAGATGATGATTCAATCTATAATGCGGTGTTAAAAATTCTTTGATGATTCTAAAATTATTCTCAAGAGAGAGGCACTACTTCAGTGTGCGCTCTTTGAGCACAAATGCCATAGCTCTCAAAGTGGTCTAAATTGTACTCTCTCACGTCGAAAATGTGGGAAAGGTTAAGGGGTGCACAAGTGGGTTTCCGTTTTTCAAAACTGCTAAGAGAGTTGACAAAGCTATTTGAAAAGGGCAGGAGTTGAAATAATAAAAACTCAAAATTGGTGCTGACAAAACGTGACTCATCCGAAAATGTTCAGATATCAACCAAGCGGCGTAGTGTTTTCCGCATCACCACTTCAATCACTTCAATGTAATTCATCTCATTCAATAGCCAATCAGTTGAACAAATGCAACCAAAAGTCGTAAGCGGCAATACTGCTTTCTTTCAATTATTATATGTACGTAAGTGCGCATGTATGTGTGTGTATGTGTGTGTGGTGCACACATCTTTCGCTTCTGACTTTTGCCGCTTTGAAACTTGTTATCTCATGCAACGGCGCGAATATTTTCACCGCCCACTGTGTAATCTCATTTCCACGCACACTCACCGGAATAATAAAAGTGCGCAGCTCATGAATTTAATGCCCCTGTTGTAGCTGCCACTAAATCGACGACGACGACGACGGCGATGGCGACGGCGATGGTGTCGGCGTCCACGCCGACGTACAACCTGCAATGTCAACTTGCAACAAAACTTGCATGACTGCGTTTTCAAGTTTACTTTTTCCTGTTGCATGCAATCGCTTGCCGGCGGTGCGGCAAATGCGCTCAGGCGTTTGACACACTTTTCTTGGTTACTACATATTTTTATATTTGGTTCAGCTGTGCATGTGTGCATGTGATATAATTGCACAAGTGCATATGTTTATATTCACACACATGAAAGTTGTGTGGCTGTATTAGTTTTTCGCAATTAATTTTCGCTGTATTTTATTTTATTTAATTTTTCATCTTTTTTTCTCAAGTATTAGGTTTCGTGCCTTTCTGCACTCGTTCGTATGCTGTAACCTAATTCGTGGGTATTATATTGGTATTTGTTGGTTTTGCTTTTCGATGATTGTTGCCACATGCAACACACACTCATTGCATGCAAAAGTGTTCAAATGCACAAGAAATTACGCAGTTTAATGCATAATTCCTCTCAGCTGCAATTAGTGGTGTGTTTCAGCGAAATGAGAGTCACTTTGGTTTATAGTACAGGGTGTTTCATTTATAGCGCTGACAGTTGTCACACGACTTGCTACCGTTGAAGCGCTTTAGAAACGTCAGTGCAGTATAATTTTAACTCAATAAAATGTTTACTCGGCAACGCATCTACAATAGCGACTTGGACGGTCCTCCACATTCGACCGGCTGATTTGACAGTGGCGAACTTTTTCCTATGAGGTACTTAAAGCGAAAAGTGTACACTAGTAAATCTCAAACACTAGACGCTCTGCTCAAATTGTCACTCGTTTGCGCTCACATAAAGTACAGGCTCGATTTTTTTATACCACAAAACAAATAGCAAAAATCAACGGGATTTGGTAGGCATTTGAACTTGCATTTGAATTCTAAAAATTGTGGCTAAGAATTTAATAGTTTGATGGAATTTTGAGAAATTGTTTGCAAACGTATACGGTTTTTGTTGTAGTATAAACGATAGTCTAGCGGTACTCTAGCGTAAGTACACTAACCTGCCATCCCAGAAGTTGTGAGTTCGAATCCCATGTAAAGCACGGTCCTCGTACTTTTCCAAATTTATGTAGTTCCCTCTTTAAAAAAAAAAACAAAAAAAGTCTCATTTCTCAACCTCAAAGAACTTATCCTTCTCATCCTTACTTCCGCCCAATGGCCTGTGCATTATTTGCATTGGGTGGCTGCTAAAACAAGAAAAAAAAAGGAAAAAACACGCAGTTACACATTGCATCAGTGGCGCCAGCAAGAGGAAGTGGGCAATCGCGATAATAGCGCAGATACACGAAATTCAGCGAAGTCCCAAACCATCTATGAGAACCTTCTGCCAGAAAAATGTGAAACACAGATGGTGCTCCAAGCAGTCAGAAGGCGTTGTTCCTAAACAACGACAGGTGGGCATTCCCACTACTTAGGACTGGTAGCGGCAGACTAATCAAATAACCTATCAAAATCAAAAATAATCTTACAAAACCAATGCAAGAATGAGTCTTGTCGATGAAAAAAAAACAAAATTAACCATATTTTTATATAAAAAATAGTATTGTGTTGATCACTTTGCAACGGGGTGTAACATATATGAGAAGAAAGCGTTAGGGTACGCATTAATAGTGTTAAGGATAATTAAAGGGTGCTTCGAAACAGACGCATAGATGTTAGTAGAGAATAATATCAAGACGATACCTTTTTTTTGTCTTCTTTGATATTTGCCAAGTAGGAAATAGCGAAATTTCGCTCTTTAGATCAATGCTATACAATTTTTCAAACTTATTATGAAAATAGTCGATCTTTAAGAATCTTTAAGAACAACATTTCGCAAAATTCGTGATTTTTGGGTGAGAATAATCGACCATATGAGGCGAGAACTCAAAGAAAATGTCAAGAAATTGGTTCTGTCGAGGAAAGCAAAGGGACCAGACTAGAGTTTTTGAAAAGTAAAGTCTATTTATACTTTTCTCCTTCCCTCCTTGACTATCTACCCTCTTTGCAGAGCTCTAAATACGATGGGTTTTTTCAGCCCTTGGCTTGACCAATTCAAATTTCATTTTCAAAGTCTATTTGAACAAGTCAACAACGATTCCAGAGCTGAAACAACATTCGGATCGAGAGTGTTGAACTCAATATGATTACGTGAGAATGAGTCCGAACAGTAGTGTTCATGGTGGGCACATTGACGTTCCATCATTTAAATTTTCATTTATTATTAATAAGAGCCGTGTTTTCAATAAAAATAGTGAAACCTGAAATAATCTAAATTTTTACAAATTTTATTTTAAAACAACAGGCAGGCGGGTCTTATGAAAAACCCTTGGAACACCCTGTATGTAATATAAAATTATTAGTATGATGAGTGCACCTTGATAGGCGCACCTTGATATGTGTTGTGGTCATTTTTATCTTACAATTGCTGGTGGTGGGTGTTTTATGCTTTCCAAAATTTCAAATTTTCTTCGAAAGAATTCCCTTTATCTTTGTTTTTTTTTATTAGTTGATTGCTTAAAGTGGTGATTTATTTGGAATCTAACTAGCGCTTCCGCACCTATTTGCTGTCACATGCTTTAATGGTTATTCACCGCATGACTATATTCAGTCTGTGCGTGGTAAGAACCACCTAAACCAGCAAGTTTTGCGAGACTCTCGACCAGTGGCTTGCCAAACTTTTATATTCGACCGAAATTGGCGCGCTTTTTTCGGTCTTGGTTCGTGCGGCAGCTTCCATTGAGATGATTGAGCTTTGGTTTCCATGTCATAACCATAAACCCACGATTCGCCAGCAATTATGACCCTCTGGAGCAAATTTGGGTCGTCGCGCACAGAGTCCTATATCTCATTAGCAATGTTCATGCGATGCTGCTTTTTTTTTCGAAATTGAGCAATTTTGATACGAATTTTGCGGGGACCCATCTTATGCCCAAATCATTGAAAAAAATTGAATAGGACAACCCAAAGCGTGAAAGATCATATGTGAAGCCAGGCCAACTAGCCAAATCGACACCAAAGCCGAATATTCATGGTTTGAAGGGAATGCTCTGCATTTGGTGGGATCAGAAGGGTGTGCTGTACTATAAGCTGTTAAAATCGGGCCAGATGATCACGGAAGAGCTATACAGGCAACAATTGATACATTTGAAGACAGCAATAGCCGAAAAACGGCCAGAATGGGCGACCAGACACGAGAAATTGATTTTCCATGACAATGCTCGGCCACATGTTGCAGTGCCGGTTAAAAATTATTTGGAAAATGCCGGATGGGAAATTCTACCTCACCCGCCTTATAGCCCAGATATAGCTCCTTGTGATTACCACTTGTTTCGGTTGATGCAGAATCACCTTTCCGGAATACGGTTCACGAATTTTGAAGTTATTAAAAATGGTTTGATGACTTTCTCGGCGCAAAAGATGAGAAGTTTTTTTGGGATGGAATCCGTAAATTGCCTGAAAGATGGGGAAAAGTTGCCGCTTTCGATGGACAATATTTTGAGTGAAATATTATTATTATTATTATTATTTATTAAAATATAATTAAAATTATAGATTAATCTAAGATAAAAGCTCTAGCTACCAGGGCTATCGGCTACGAGTGAAATATTTTTTCACTTTTATACTTAAAAATACGAAATTAATTAGTTGTACAGTAGGCCGGGTCGATTTGTGGGGAGGCAAAAAAATCGCCCATTGCTCTGTGAAAATCATATTCTAGGGATCAAAATAAGAAACTTTGCCGAAGGAACCAAAGCTCTAAAACGAATTCTGATGTCCCCCAATTTAGGTCGAATTTTTTAGTTTCTTTTCTCATGTAAAGGCCAAAAATGGTGATATTTTGAAATTATTGTATGGGGAACCCCCCAGAGGAGTTCCAGGGGGTGTGCCACTGGCATGGGTGGATCGGCCGGCCAAGGTTAGTGGGGGTCGGTGATACATTTGGACTCGATTGGAGTACTCTAAATGGGTGAAAGTGGGATTTTTCGTTCGACCCAAATTGGGGGACATCAGAATTCGTTTTCGTTTCTTTTAGAGGTATGGTTCCTTCGGCAAAGTTTCTTATTTTGATCCCTAGAATACGATTTTCACAGAGCAATGAGCAATTTTTAAATCGACCCGCCCTATTGTACAGCCAATACTTATATTTTTTTACTTTACTGCTATAAGAAAATCAAAGTTCTTCCTAATTATTTCCTTCAATATTTTTTGCACGATAGTTTTTTTCATTTACGTATTTTTGCTGCTGTGGACAAAGTCATAGTTATTTTTTTGCTGTATTTGTCTTTCATTTTGTTGCTGTTGACAATGCCTATATTTTTTTTACAACATTTAAAATTAAATATGACACAAAATAGATAATTATGTTTCCACAACTGAGAGTACTTTTACTGATTTACTTTGAAACAATTTTTTTCTTGTTTGGTAATTAAATTTTGAAACTCAGCAAACTGTAATATGAAAATTTTGAATCTCGCATACATACATACAACTATCATAACGATTCTTCAAAAAAGATACATCAACTATTTTTATAGCTATTGAAAGTTGAACTTCGTTTGCTTTTAAGTTTTTAACAGTATTTCGTACATATGTAGAAAAAAATATTTAAAATTAATAATAATAAATAAATAAATTGAATTTAACTTTACTAAACGAGCATCTTCTTCATCTCATCTTGTAACCATTCATTACCAGCGTCCGGCTTTGCTGTAACTCAGTTCAACAGAAATCGTCTTTCTCTCAATTTACTTTGGCTTGACGACTTACTTTTCGCTTTGGCCTACTGTAAGCAAACGAGGTGATTTAACGGTAAAGTGGAAAATTATGATATCGATTAATTAACGACGGCCGATGTGTCCGCAGTGCCACAAAGCAAAACAAAACAAGAAAAATATTTGCTCATAGCAACAACAACAAGAAGGAATGCTAGCAAAGATAAGTGATCAGTGTGTCTTAGCAAATTGTTGGCAAGCGAGTTTATTGCCTGATTTTATTGCTAGTTTTTTGTTGCTGTTCTTATTATTTATACCCAAAGGATATTTGTACTGTAAATGTTTGCGTCATTCCTGTTTTGGGTACACTTTTTCCGAAAGTGTTGGCAACTTTTTTGCCTATGATGATAAGAAAATTAGGTGACTTTGCTGATTTGTCTACTTGACTGCTGGTGAGTACCTACAAACTCTCCGTCGTAAACTCGTTAACTTTATGGCATTCCGAGAATGCGGTGATTAATTTCTCCGCGCGCAAGTCAATAGTTTGATCTGGTTTGCGATCTAGTTGCGTTGCGGTATGCGCGAAATTGGCTAAAATTAGCAGCTCTTTCTAACATTTGCTCGTATTAGGGCTGTTCATTTTTTCCTTAAAATAATCAAAATAATTCTAGCTAATATTAATTAATAATAAGCCCTGCAAAGTTAGTTTCATGTACATAAAGGGTGATTTTTTAAATGCTGACTGAAACGGCAATTGCTAACTGAAAGGGACAATTTTAAATATTTCCACAGAAAATAATATAAATAATCCAAATTGCCATACCTCAAAATCGTGGAATTCCACTGGTAAAATTGTACAGCTAGTAAATGTTTTCGCCAATAAATGGATTATCTCGAATTGCCATCAAGAAACCGATTCACAAAAATGGAGACAAGACCAACTCCAGTAATTTTGGTTTCAGACCAAACAGATTCATAATAGACCACGCTTTTCTACTGAAGCAAAATATCGACAAATGCCTTGAATGGCATTTCATCTCCTATACATTGGCAAGTGCATCCATAGAGAATCCATCGCCAACGAAATGCATGAATTAGGATCTCAAAAGTGAAAAGGAAAGCGTCTGGCGTGAATGACATCGAAGATTTCAGTTTTGAGGTTGGAGAGTATTTGGCCCAATACGCGAAGAAGATGGTGAGTAGAGAATCAGGCACAATTTATTTTCTGCAATGGTGAAGATATTGTAAGATTTATTAAGTCGCAACGCTTCAGATGAGCAGGTCACACCATCCATGGACATGGATAACACTAGGCCACAAAAACTTGTGCTGGACTACAATTCCTTATGCTCAAGATCCCGTGGCAAATCAAAAACAACTTTGCTGCAAAACGTTACCGAGGACCTAAAAAAAATTAGGCGTCAAAAACTGAAAATCTCTCCCACGCCGAGCTGCAACGCTAAGAGATGATGAAGGCATGAGCCAAAAATCGACCTCAACGCGAGTGTTAGCGAAGTGTTCTGTAGGTTCGTGGTACTTAAAATTTCAGTAGGGCATTTTTTTCGTTGTTCTGGTTGAAGTCTGTTCATTGGTACATAAGAAATTTCACTGAGTCAAACAAGCTGCTAGTTGTCCAATAGATTTCCATTTGCATTGGTTTTGGCAAGTCGAAATATTAATCTCTATAAAACATCTTCTATTAATTTCATTTTCCTAAATTTTTTTGAATACATGTTTTTTTGTAAATACTCTTTGATAAATGTTTTTTTTATACATTGTTTTTATAAATATTTTTTCATAAATTTTTTTCATAAATATCTTTCTATAAATATTTTTTATTAATATTCTTTTATACATTTAAAAAAAAAAAAATGTTAACTTTTCATAAATTTTTTTAATATTTTTTTTTTTAATATTTTTTCAGACTTCATAAATACTTTTATAAATATTGTTTTATACATTCGTTTTAATTAAAATAATTTTTTTATAAATATTTCGTCAGGCATTTGTTTTTTATAAATTGTTTTTATAACTACTGTTTGATAAATTTTTGTATACATTTTTTTAGAAATATTTTTTATACATTTTTGTTTATAAATATTTTTCAATAAATTTTTTTATAAATACATTTTTATACATTTTTTTACAATTTTTTTATAAACATTTTTTCATACAGTTTTGTTTATAATTTTTTTTATAAATATTTTTTCATAAATTTTCTTTATAAATACTTTTATGAATAGTTTTTTATACTTTTGTTTTAATTAAAATCATGTTTTTTTCATTTTTTTATAGATATTTTGTCATGCATTTGTTTTTTATAATTTTTTTTAAATGGTTTTTAATAAATTTGTTTATACATATTCTTTATAATTTTTTGTTTCTAACATTTTTTTTTATAAATATTTTTCTATACTTTTTTTTTAAAACAATATTTTTTACATTTTTTTTTATTTTTTTATAAATATTTTTTCCTAAATTTTTGTGTATAATTTTTTTTATAAATTTTTTTTAGTTCTTTTATAAATACTTTTTTATACATTTGTTTTAATTAAAATAATTTATTTTTTCATTGTTTTACACATTTTTTCATACATTTTTTATAATATTTTTTATACAAATATAATATATTTTTTTATGCAATTGCTTTTCAAATTTTTTCTTAATTTCTTTTTCATAAAATTCTTTGTTGTACAAGTATTTTTTCGTTATAAATTTTTATAATTTTTTTTTTCATAAATTCTGTTTCTATACATTTATTTTTATTAATTTTTTTTCATAATTTTTGTTTTTATACACTTTTTTATAAAAATTTTTTGATACAATTTTTTTTTAAATATTTTTTCATTTATTTTTTTATCATATTTTTTATAAAAGTTTTGTTAGATAGATTTTTTTAATAAATTTTGTTTGCATAAATATTTTTTACAAATGTTTTTTCATTAATTTTTTTTCATACAGTTTTTTATAAATTTTGTTTATAAATATTTTTTCAGAAATTTTGTTTTATAGGTTTTTTCTTTACATTTTGTCATAAATTTTGTTTTTATAATTTTTGTCTTTAAGATTTTTTCATAAATTTTTATTTACTTTTTTGTACCTCACTCTATTATTTTAACTCAAGAGTTATCATATTCGCATGCAGTAATGAATGTTAAAAATTTCAGCAAAAAATATTACCCCCTAATGCATACAGAATAAGTTTATTTGCGGAATTTTCTAAATGCTCTAAACGCATGCTTATTAAAATTGCAGCATGAAATGACACAAATTTAAAAGCGTCTGGCTGCTTATTTAATTAAACTCCTATTAAAAAATGGCTTTCTTTTCTCATTGCGAAAAAAATTCTCCAAAACTCCAGCTACTATCATTCTGCAATAATTATTTTACAATAAAATTTTTTGCACCAGTTTTCAGTTCGAATTTATTTCTATGATTTCCACATTGTTGCATGCACACAGTTGCTTTTTAAGTAGCAAATTATTTTTTATAGTGCAAGTGTAGGAATTATTAAAATACGACTGCTCGGTGGGTATGCCATGAGAATCAGCTACATTCGTCACGATCGCATCTGTAACAATGCAGCATTTCTCTCTTCGAATTGCCCACACGTGAAACCAGTTCGTTACCTACATTTTTCTAGTTTTACTGCTGAAAAGGAAAGTTCTAATTTACATATAATCAATGCCCAGCACGTATGTTTATGGAGTATTCAGAAAGTTTTTGAGAAATACTCACATTTCTCTAGTCTACTAATTTACATACATACAAATGCATGAATATTTACACGCACCCGGCTGCTATGCATCGCGTGTCATTTGAGTTTGTTATTTTTTTTCTCGTTTTATTAAAATCTAAATTCAATTCGTTCACATGAATTGATAATTCGATTGCACTCTCAACTCGAACACTGCTGCAGTGCGCGTGCATCGCAGCCTGGTACCCTTTGCTATTTTCTTTACTTTCGATTGAAATTTGCTTTCATTTACATTTTTTATTTAATTAATCGATTTTTTTTGAATGCAAGATTTTTCCCACCATATTCCTGTCAATGCGTTTCCCTTAGATGGAATGGTGTAGTAGTTCTAACTTTATAGCTATGGATATCTGCTTCAACGGTGAAATATTCATTTAAATAGTTCTTGAACAAACGCGTTCAGATAGTTTGATTCAAATATATGACTCCGGCATTTTGATTCCACATATTGGCGTTTCCCCAGATGGTTCCAATATGGGCGAAGCATTAATATCAAACGACAGAAAATGCGTCCTTCACACCTCTATCGCGATTCATGCTGATACAAATCGTGATTGCTAACACCTAAGCCAGAGATACGATGACCCACTTACTCTTTGCGCAGTAAGATTTTGTGATAAGCCACCATACAACTTGACCAAATTAACACTAGAGTTAAGTAGAGAAAAGGCTTTAAGAGCGCATTTTTAGTTACATTTTCCGACAGCATCTTTCCAATCGGCTGATCATGGGCAAGAATGTTAAAGAGTGGGGGGCAGGTAAAGAGTGACAGCACAAAAAAAGAAAAAAATATATATATACATATATATACCATAGTAATATAGTTTAGTTATAGTTTATGCTGACTAGTTGACCCCTGCGTGATTCCAGGCAATGCGGTCACCGATCAACTGATACGTAGAGGAATGGCAACTGGCTTTATGTTTCCGTTTATTCTTATTGCCGTCATGATGCGAGAACACAAACAGGCCAACTTACTTGTCTACCAGTTCAGTATAGAGTACATATATAAGGTTGCTAGATGGGAGCGATAATAATGTCAGCCTTCAAATCCAGAGGTGAATCTCTCTTGCCAACAAGTGAGGCTTTGGATTACGTGGGTAATTGAGTAGTGAACTCCTCTCTGGCCGAACAAAACTAACACTTTATAAGACTCTCATCATGCCCGTCCTAACATATGGCACAGAAGCGTGGTCGATGACAATATCCGATGAGGCGTCCCTTGGAGTGTTTGAGAGAAAGATTCTGCGCAAGATTTTGGCACCTTTGCACATTAGTGACTAAGAGCATTATAGGCGATAAAAAAAAAGCTTTACAGTGTCTATGTCGACAGACATTCGCTGCGCTACACAGCGAATAAAGACTCAACGGCTTCGTGGGCTGGGTTGTCCGAATGGTACATACGCTTCGGCTCTGAAAGTATCCCATGCGGTACCAGTTGGTGGTAGCAGAGGGAGTGGAAGGCCTCCTCTGTGTTGGAAAAATCAGGTGGAAAAGGACATGGCTTCACTTGGTGTTTCCAACTGGCACCAAAACGCTCTCTACGAATGAATTTTAAAAGGTCTGGAAACAGGTAGAAGTCGCTGGAGGCCAAATCTGTAACAAATCAAACTTTTATTCAAAAAAATTGGAAAAAAGCCTAGCACCGTCAGCAAGCAAAATTTGCGAAAGTCAGCAGTATTTAGCTGTCATCTGAAACTTACATATCTTAATACAATTTTTTGTACAAACTCGAATTAAAAACTTGGGCATTAAGATGAGAAATTTGTGGAGGTCTTCTAATTTTTGGTTAAAATATGAAATTTCAATCCTGGGCATTGCAACAAGTGCTCATTTGTTGATTTCCAATATATTATAAATATTTTTGGCGGTTGACCTCCAGAGCGTGCCTCATAGTGGACATCCATATTATCACAACGGAATCGTTGGAACCAACGTGTTGCCATTAAATTCGATACTGTATTGAATCCACAGCAAATCCAAAAAAAGTGAGTGTAGCGTAGTACACATGAAACTTTCAAGGCAGACAAAGAAAGAGAGAGAGAGAGAGGCTGAAAGCATATACATCTCAATAAATTCACAACATTTGCAGAGAATACAAATAGACAAAATTTACAAAAAACGAAGAAGGGTCGACCGGTGTAGGTAAACGCCGGACACAAACCGTGGCAACAACGCGCACTACTCCGAGCGTTTATCACCCGCTCAAACGCAGCGATTCCAGGACCGCAGCAACGGCACAAATTAACGCAAGACAATACCAATAAATTCGACGCCGGAATGGATAGCACTTAGGCACCAAGGAAATATAACGCCAAAAAGTAGGCACCAAAAATATATTTCCTACAAGTTTGCACCAAAAAACAAGCGCCAAAAAGTAGGCAGTGATATTTTTCACTAGAAATTAGCAACTACAAGGAAAAACTCAGGAAAAATAGCCTAAAGTGTAACTAAGATATATGTAAGGTATAGCTCTCTCTCTCTCCTTTTCCGCTACCTTATATCTTTTTTCTCTCTCACGGAACGAAAATGCCCAAAACGTTGCATGACCTTGAAATTTTACTCTCCATTCTCGCTCGTTCATCGACGCCTAAGAAGTTTCACTTCAAAAAAAATTTGGATACATGAATTTAAGGGGGGAACCTGGTTTATGAGGTCTAAAAATTGCATCTCTTTGCGATTGTTTTTTTAAGGAAACAATTAATTTAGCACTGCAAAGTTTTTTCTATCTTGAACATTTAAAAAGTATAAAAAATTATTGTACTGGTTAAAATAAGTTGAAAAAAATTTGTAACATAGAAATTAGTAGAGCGCTGCAACGCTGGAGTTTCCAACTGGCGTACAAGATACAGCTCGTAATTATTATCTAAAGCAAACAATTCAAATGGATTTCTAATTATCATGATTTTTTATTCTAGATGAACTAAGAAAACTGAGAGAAATTCCAAAATTTCAACTTTTTGGAGGCTTTAAAGAAACAAATGCCTTTCTATAAAAACAAAATTCACTTCAACTTGTTATAAAAATCTTGAACATTTTTTTTAATCTATTTTGTTAGTTTAAATAGAAGAGAATTTAATACTGAAGGGAACAAGCTATGATTCATTTCAAAAGGTTCATTAGTTTTTTTTTCATTCATGTACGCCAATTCAAAGAAATCATAAAAATGAAAAGTCGAGAAAAAAAGATAAAGTTTGTACTATAGCTGTCCGGTCACAGCGTAATTACCTAACGCTCGCCTACCTTTGGCTTTGTATCTACGGAAATATTGAGAATTAGGCTCTGTAACTTTGTGTGAATATTCTGAAATATATTAGGAATCGCTTAAAACGAAAAAAAAAAAATTGAATTTTTTGACCTTATAAACCAGGCTCCCCCCTTAAAACAGAAATCAAATGAAGCGTAGAGACGCTGAATAATGAATGAAATTTTTTCTTCATCCTTGTATTTCCGAACGCTGTAACACTTAACAGAGTTTATATAAAGCAAAACTGTAAACATTTTTTTTTTCAGCCTACTGTCACATTTCCACTTTTAAATTGCCTTATAGTATTTGCGCTACCACTATTACTTCCTACCCCTACGCTTTCTTCTCACATGCAGCAGGCTGCAAAATTATAAGAACACCACAATTTTCCTTATTAAAATATATGTAGTGAATATAACAACAAAAACCATATAACAAAAATATGCAAAATGGGTACACAATTTTTATAATTTTTAAAAAATATTCCACTTTTTAATGCGTATTTTTAGAATTTTTCTGGGTGTGTATAATAGTTTTCTAGCTCATTGAGTTTTAGTGCAAGTTTCACTTGACTATAAAACACCCTCGATTTTTAAATTTATTTTTTTCGCGAAGTTGTCACGCCTTATCCTCTATATGAAGGCCATATATCAATTTTCTATATGACTTCAATGTAGTCTCAACTATGCATTTGCTTATGCTCACAAATCGAATATATAATTTTCTGCCACTTCATTGCAAGTACTTGTGAAAATGCCGGCTATTGGAGCATAAATCTCTTGGAAAGTTAGTAAATTTAACAAGGAAATTAATACAAAAGACAAGAAAAACCAAAACACGGTTTAATTAATAACATTAAAGCAAGCATTTATCTTGTTAGTTGTAGCTGCATATTGCTTATGTGCAACATAATTGTGTTGCCGCACCACGGCATTTGCATTGGTCATTTCGTTCGAACTGCCAACTAGAGCATACAATTGGATTACTTGCATGCAACAATTTTTAATGTAGTGCTACTTTAATAAGTTCATTGTTATTAGGCTGATTTTGAGCGGCATTTAATTTGTTTGTGCTCACTCAAGCCACGTATTTGTGCAGATAAGTGCAGCAGTTTGTTGCTTCTTCATGTACACTTTTTATTCGTTATTTTAGCTTTTGGTTTATTTTTTGGCTGTTAGCCCACTTACCGCATTACCTAACAAGCAGCGAGCGCATAAAACGCGATTCATTTGTTACACTGCACTTCGCGCAACCCATGGTCCAATCCACATAAAATGCCCAAGTTTGGCAGCAGGTGTAGTAATTTGTTCAATTAACATAAATTTTGCAGAGTTTGTGTTGTTTTTCTATTTCTCTTTTGCATTAAGTTGGTTTCATAGTAATGTTTTGGTAATAGAAATGGCGCGAAAGTACATATTTATATGCCTGTAGGTCTCTTCATTTGTGAGACATCATATATAAATTGAAGCCTACAGTTTTAAGCCGACTCCGAATGGCAGATATTTTTTTATGAGGAGCTTTTTCATGGTAGAAATAAACTCAGAGATTTACCAGTGTCTACCGAAGAGCGAAAGTTATGAGAAAAATATTTTCCATCATTCGACATTCTATGCTCTCAGAGAGTTTCGAGCCTGTGCACTTCCGAGAGATAGTCATGCACCAACGCATTCAGCTGCAGCGGCCATCCACCCTCGTTCCCTTCTTTTAAATTCATTGTAACCTGTTCATATTATCATTTTGTCACTTTCAGTCCATTCTATGTAAATAAATCAATCAAACGATGTGATTTTTGTTTGACATCGTTTGCATTTTTCTTTACTTTATTCTAAATTTAAAGTTTTTAAATAAAAATTTTTAAAATCTATGTTTTAGCAATTAATGATTTGAAATCTATTTGCATTTTTATGACTACTTTGTAGACTAAATCACTTTCAGTGTTTTCATTTTTTTTATAACAAATTTCTCATAAACTTTTAGTTCTCAGTATTTCCGCAAAGCTTAGGTTAGGAGAAGGAGAAGATTTTCTCTGAAATCGCATTAACGATGCCATCGAATACCAATCGCAACTGAAATAAGAGAATGTAAATGGAGATGGCTTTGTGTATGCTTTCATTGGGGGGCCTCCCGCTCTGAAAGTATTCGATGCGGTACCAACTGGTGGGAATAGGGGAAGAGGAAGGTCTCCTCTGCGTTGGAAAGATCTGGTGGAGAAGGACTTGGCTTCACTTGGTGTGTCCAATTGGCGTCGATTAACACGAGAAAGAAACGACTAGCGCGCTCTGTTGAACTCGGCTAAAATCGCGTAAACGGTTATCGCGCCAATTAAGAAGAAGAAATGGAGATGGCTTAGCCATACTCTACGGAAAGATGGCACTGAAATCAGCAGTCAAGCGCTGGCCTGGAACCCCTAACGACAGCGCAAAAGAGGCAGACCTAGGGGCTCTTGGCGACGCTGCATTAAAGAGGAATACAAAGCCGTGGACAAAACAATGACCTGGCAGCTAGTGAAAAATATATCCGGGAATCGCACAAAATGGAAAAATTTTACTTTGGCACTATGCTCCGCAACGGGGACGAAGGAATGATGATGGTGATGATGAGTATTTCCGCAATATTCTGCATCTTCTTAGTTAGTAATTTTTTAGTGATGTAAAAATTAAAAAAAATTAAATTTAGTAGACATTATAGGTTTTTTAAAACTGTTAGTGTAAACTTTTAGTTATATAAACTTTTTTTTAACTGAAGAATTTTTTCAATTTTTTATTGCTTTTAATTAATTCTGTGTGCCAAAGCTATAATGAATGACAAATTTTAATGGGATCGAAACTAAATTTAAGGCCCTCGTCTTATTTAAAATTGTGCTTTTTGGGTGTGTCTTTAAAAACGCCTAAAGCGGAAACAAAAAAAAAACAAAAAAAAAGAGTCTTTTATTTTTGTTTTCGATATTTTATTGTTTGATCCATTGGTAAAAAATAAAAATTTTTTTTTTAAATGCAAAGTTTGTTCAAGAAGTTGTCAGCCTTCAAAAAATGGTCTTTACATAGATATAGTCGGTTCTACTAAACCGATTTTGATGAAGTAAAATTTAAATGACGTAGAATGGATGGCGTTATCGTGTGAACTTCGATCATTCGGAAAACTATTTTTTAGTATTTTTTTTTAGGACCTTTAAAGTTACAAATAAGGATAAAAAACGGTTTTTCATTTTTGAACGCCCGCCATTTTGTCAAATTTAACTTTGTTTAGGATCTTAATTCACACGATAACGACATTCATACTGAACAAGAATTGTCTTTTTGATTTCAGACAGCTGTGAGTCCCGTGTCGCCAGCGCCTGTTTTTAGTAGACCATTTTTGAAGGCTGACGGCTTTTTGACCAATCGTCGTATGAACAAAGTACATTTTTTATATTTGAACAGCAGATCAAAAAAAAAAAAAAATACTGAGAAAAAAAATTAAAAAGTTTTTCGTTTTACACGTTTTAAAAAAAGTACGTGTAGCATAGTACACGTAACAGAAGTGAAACTTTCAAGGCAGACAAAGAAAGAGTGAGAGACCCGAGAGAGAATCAGAGAGAGACAGAGAGAGAAAGGATATAGATATATCTAAATAAATTTTCAACATTTGCACAGAATACAAATATACAAAATTTACAAAAAACGAAGATGGGTCGGCCGGTGTAGGTATAGGCCGGACACAAACCGTGGCAACAACGCGCACTGCTCTGAGTGTTTATCACCCACACAAACGCAGTGATTCCAGGACCGCAGCAATGGCACAAATTACCGTAAGGCAATACCAATAAATCCGACGTCGGAATGGATAGCACTTTATAGTACGCACAAGCACTAGCCAGGAAACGGAAATAAGCGCCAATAGTAGGCAGTGTTATTTCTCACTAGAAATTAGCAACCACAAGGAAAAACTCAGGAAAAATAGCCTAAAGTGTACCTAAGATATATATAAGGTATAGCTCTCTCTCTCCGTTTCCTCTACGTTATATCTTTTTTCTCTCTCGCGGAACGAAAATGCCCAAAACGTTGCATGGCCTTGAAATTTTACACTCCATTCTAGCTCGTCCACCGACGCCTAAGAAGTTTCTCTTCAAAAAACAACACAATTTCAAATGAGGCGAGGGCCTTAAATTAAGTTTTTTAGCTGCTGACTTTTCATTATAGCGGTGACACATAGAATTAAAAATAATTAAAAATTAAAAAAGAAAATAAATATAAAAAAATTACTGTAAACATAAATTCAAATGAGGCGAGGGCCTTAATACCTTGATTTTATTATTATAATTTATGAATTCCATTTATTTTCTGTTATTTTTTATCTTATTTTCTTGAAAAATGGTAATCACTTTGCAATCTGCATATAAAGCTTGTAATGATATGAAATGTCATAAAATCATATACAATTTGTTTAACGTTTTATTATTGTTAAACAAATAGTTGATGGTTTAAAAATAATTCGAATTATTTTATAATACTTAATTTGGAAATAAAATTTAAGCAAAATTGCAATAACATATATGGGCCCATAAGCGGTAAATGATTAAAATTTGTCTATTACTTGCCTCACTTAACCAACTTTTTTACACCAACTCGTAAGCTCATTCGTTTGTTCTTTACCCCTTAAAACTGAATGTGAACTTTTTGTTTATTCCGTTTTATAGCATTTGGACGCCTGTGATGGCACACCCGTCATCAGCTCGTTGAAGGTATTTATAAGCGTAAAGGTATGACACTTGCATTTCGCGTGCAATAACAGCAAGAACAAATAGTAAATTTAGTGTTAGTTGCACTATTGTTATGTTTGTTGTGTTAGTAAACAGGCTTGTGCTTGTCTGGCATTTGTTTATAAGTCTACGCCAGTCGACCAGCTGTAAGTGGCTGTGTGAGAATGAAATATAAATGTAACACTGACCCAAATCCAAGGAAAGGCGGGCTTTACGAGGTGGTTTTCATTGACAATGCTAAGACTGCAATATTAATTCTGCAAGACAAAACAACCACAATCACAACAAAAATCACCGTTGCGCCAACAACCGGTAGAAATGTACAACTGGCTGTTGAGCGAGCGAGTAGTTGCCTGCAGAACCAGAACTACAACTTGCAATCAGCCGGCTGCGGCGTTGGAGTCACACAAGTCCCACTATTTGTATGCATACATTCAGAAATACGTACACACGCACACACACACACCAAATGCAATGTGAGAAAAGTGCGAGCACAAGAAATGCGTTAAATTCTTAAGGCCTGTCAGACGGAGGATAAACAAATAGCAAACAAGCAGCACACAAATTACCAGCCAGGCCAGAAAGGTGACAAACGAGTTAGAGAGAGAGGAGCTCGAGTGGCCACAGTTGAGGCCGGTGGTGCACGCAAATGCGTCATAAAACCACACTTAGATACTCAGAAAATAATTGTGATTGTGATTGAGATTGACTGCACCACCACTGCGCACATATAATTTACATAGTTTTAAGCGAGTTAGAAAACTCAGTGCGTGTAAGCGCGTAAATACGTAAGTAACTACATACTTACTTATAATACACATACATACATATATATTCAATTATAACACACATACATACATACTTCTAACACACATACAAGCACACTTAGTTACCTACAAATAACATTACTGCACAAATATTTTTTGCGTGGAATTTTTCTACTTTCTGTGGCGTTGGCGCGTAATTTCGTATTTGCGTTTGCTTGCTTTTGAGTTACTCTTCGTTGACTGCTGCGGCTGTCCGTTGGTTTGGCTACTGAGCAATTGGATAGTTTGAGCCACTTAAATAATTATAATCAATTTGAATAGTAATTTGTTGGTGTCGCGCAGGTGGCCCAATTGAAATACTTAGAAATAGATTATTGCTGTGGTGTGTAAAAAAGAGGTGAATAATTTTGCAATGCAGATTTTTCGGTATATGTTAAGTGTGGCTGTTGCCGCATGGAAGTGCACTGCGCAAATTTTATATTTAAATTAGAGCTTAGGAAATGAAATAAAATAAAATTACATGACATAAAAGAAAATTCAAACTCTTATCGAAACTCTTCTACTCGAAACTACTAAACAGGCAATGCAAATAGATTCTGCACAAAAACCTTCTGCTATGAATAGTGAACGCTAATTAAAGCATAAGAAGCGAAACTGAAAGCCTTCGAGCGAAAATTACTCGGAAAAAATGTTGGAGCAATCAAAGATCACTGCGAGTGGCGTATAAGGTGGAAAGACGAGCTAGACAAGCTTTTAAATGGCGAAAATTAATGGTTTTCCAATAACAGGTAGCCGCCGCCGTAGCCGAATGGGTTGGTGCGTGATTACCATTCGGAATTCACAGAGAGGTCATTGGTTCGAATCTCGGTGAAAGCAAAATCAATAAAAATATTTTTCTAATAGCGGTCGCCCCTCGGCAGACAATGGCAAACCTCCGAGTGTATTTCTGCCATGAAAAAGCTCCTCATAAAAATATGTGCCGTTCGGAGTGGGATTGAAACTGTAGGTCCCTCCATTTGTGGAACAACATCAAGACGCACACCACAAATAGGAGGAGGAGCTCGGCAAACACCTAACAGAAGTGTACGCGCCAATTATTTATTTTTTTTTTAATAACAGGTATTATTTTTAATAGTCCGCTATTTCGGTAGATGTCACTTTTGAAGCTGTCATTTGATAGATGTCACTTTTTGGTAGATGCCACTTTTGAAGCTGATATTTGACAAGTAGAAACTACGCCATTAAGAAAAATGGAACGATACCCGCTTAAACAACGCATTGAATTTATTTCAATTCACTATAAAAATGGTGAAAATTTGGCAGAGACGGTTCGTAAAACTCAAACATTTTTGGGTCATCGTAAAGCACCTTGTCGGACCGTAATACAAAAATTGGAGAAAAAATTCGAGCTGCTGGGACAAATTAGTGATGCGAAGAATAAAACCCGTGCACTTAGCTCAAGAAGAGCTGAAAATATTGCTGTTGTAGCCGTAAGTGTTGAAGAAAACCCAGGTTCGTGCATTCCTCGTCGTTCTTTGGAATTAAGCATTTCACAAGCGTCATTACACCGTATTTTGCATAAAGATTGGGGTCTTAAGGCTTATAAAGTCCAGTTAACACAAGAACTCAAGCCGGACAATCATCAACAACGTCTTGTCTTTGCTGATTGGGTCGTTGAAATGCATGAAAATGATCCAAAATTCCATCGAAAAATCATCTTGAGTGATGAGGCCCATTTTCACCTCCGTGGCTTCATCAACAAGCAAAATTGTCGGATGTGGGGCTCAGAAAATCTAAGAGTTATTGCTGGAAAGGCTCTCTATGCTCAAGGTGTGATTGTTTGGTGCGGTTTATGGTCCGGCGGAGTCATTGGACCTTATTTTTTCTAAGATGAAGCTGGAGCAACAGCTACGGTGAATGAATTGCGCTATCGAGAGATGATTAACGATTTGTTATGGCCGGAATTGGATGGTTTTGATCTGGAAAACGTTTATTTTCAACAAGACCATTGATCTTTTACGGGAATAATGGCTCTTATTGGAAAACCCTTTAGTATACGTTTCATCAAAGCGCACTGGCGAAGTTGACTAAGTCATACCTGTATAGCAAGAATGGACGGAACGAGAGCGCAGAAGAAGATCGTGCAAGCCAGAGCGTTCAACCTAGAGGAAAACCGAGAACATGAGAAGCCGACGAACTAGTGGAAGACAACAATAAGCTTGGGATAAGGAATTGGAAAAAACTCACAAGCGATCGAGATGTACGGAGCTCCCACGTGCATCAGGCCAGAGCACACAAAGAGCTGTAGTGCCAAAAGATGATTACGATGAAAGGAAAGTCCATAAACGTTGTAGAAATTATGCTTTGGAAGGAGGTTTATCTTATCAGTCAACATTTATTGTACATTTGAGTTGTCCACTGTGTCCACTGTAGCGGCAGAAAAATAAATTTCGTAAATAAAATTTTGAAAAAATCATTATTTTTATCCATTTTTTCTTTAAATAAACGCACCATGAAACTTAAAGATTTTAAAAATTCTGTCAGATATGTCAAAATATGCAATAGCAGAGCGCAGTACGAGTTGCTGAAAGGGAATTAAAGTAAGTAAGGGTAGTTTACAATCCAGAAATATAGTTCTCCTTGCTACCTTAGATGTAAGGAACGCTTCCAATAGCAAGATGAGCGGACATATTCGCCGCCTTAGAGCTAAGGTTCAAAATTCCGGCATACCTACAGCGCGTAATGAGGAATTACTTACGAGATCGCAAACTCGTCTATCAAACCCCGAAGGGAAAGGAAATAGAGAATACAACGGACAGAGAGAAGGGGTGGGGGAAAGGAGGGAGTTGAGCATTTGTGGATTTTTGAACGACGAATGTGTAACGGTTGTGTAAACCGCTTTATGCTGCTGATGAATTTTATCAGATTTGTTATATGAAAGCCTGCTATATCAGCAGGCACAGCAAAGAAGTTAGAACCCAGATGCCTAAATCTCAGCACCGTGAGAACAAGGCAGCTAGGTAAAAGGTGTTGAGAAGATACCACCTCATCCTCCATACAGCTGACGCAAAGGAGGACTCAATATGTCCTGTGAGGACACCCACAAAATCGAGAGTTGAGCTTTGGTCAACCTCAAAACATCCCTGAAACGCGTCCGACCTACATGTGGCCAGAAGGATTTCGCGACCTTACAATTTTGTGTACTTGCCTAGTGCTCGCTGAGTTGACGCGAAGCTCATCTTTCTAGCAGCAGACCACAGGTGATCATTCCAATTCCCTCTTTTGGTGGGATAACTGACTTACGGGTCCTTTGTCTCGCCAGCTCATCGGACTCGCAGTTTCCCGCAATGTCGCTATGACCAGGTATCCAGGTACTCAAAGAATTCGATTGCGACCGAAAGTGAAGCCCGTCATTCCTTGACCAGTTTCGAATGCATCGTTATTTAGCCCAGAGCCCTAATTGCCGCTTGGCTATCGAAGTGAATATTTACTCTCTTGACTCTTCTCTGCGAAGCCCTTCGGAATCCGATGACGAACGTCTCAAATCACTTTTGAAGGAGAACGATCGCCAAACCAGTCGTGAATTGGCGGAAAAAATGCACTATCTTCTCAGCATCTCGCCCACCATCGAGCAACATCCGGTCATAAACAACGTTTTTTGTACCGAATCGTCACGCGAGAAATGGGGGAATGAGAAGCTAAGAAAGCAGTGGGTGGTTCCTGGAGATACGCCAAAGCCGAGAGTCAAGTCGGATCTTCAGTGAAAGAAGGCCATGAAATGTATTTGGTGAGACTGGGAGAGCATGGTACACTGGGAAATGTTCAAAAAGAATGCTACGGTCAACAAGGAGTTTTACATTGCCCAGTTACACCACGTGAATGAGGCTATCCGACTGAAAAGACCTAATCGACATAGTCAAACCATACTCCTTCACGACAGCGCCTGGCGCCATGTTGCACAAGTCGTCAAAGCCGCACTCCAAGAACACGAGCGGTCCTTCAACATCCGTCGTATTCTTCGAACCTTGAATCGACCGATTACCATCTTTTCTGCTCCCTGTTAAGCCATATGAAAGGCGTTACCTTCGAAAACAAAGAGGTCCTTAAAAACTGGTTAAACAACTCCTTTGACACCAAACCAGGCAGTTTTGGGTAGAACGACATCGACAAGTTGCGATTCTATTGACAGACGTAGGGCTTCACGCTCGATTGGCACGGAAGAAGCCATTGGCAACAGTGAGTGTTTGAGCGATGAAGCGAAAATAAGTAGAGTAGGTCTAGGTAGAGTAGGTCCAAAACGTGCAGCAATCGACCCTAAGCTCGTCTCACGAATCATGAATCATGAGGGAGGCTCAATAATCGTGTGGGACTGCTTTACGTGGAACGGTGTCGGACCAATTCATCATATTGAAGATAATATGGATGCGTTCAAGTACGTTCAGATGCTTTAAACGTAGTGCTACCCTATGCGGAAGAGAATTTACCGATAATTTGGAAATTTCAACGAGACAATGTCCCAAGCACACTTCTCGAGTGGCAAACAAATTTTTCGAAGACAATTTGATCACTGTTCTGGATTGACGATCTTCGAGGGTCGACTAAAACCCATTAGGACATCTTTGGTACGACGTAAAAAATGCCTTCAGTACGCAGAATATCACACATTTGTATACATTTTTTGAAAAGGCCAAGTCAGCATGGCAATTCATTTCTGTTGAACTTTGGTGAGGTTTAATAGTATCAATGGAAAGGCGCTGTGAAGCACTAAGGAAGCAAAAAGGATTTTCAATTAAATATTAATGAATACTTTTCCATTTTCCATGACTTGACTATTATTTTGCTTCGACGGATTTTCGAATAGTATTAACTTTCATTAATGAAGTAAAAAGATTAGGCTTTTCTAAGATAAAAGGACCGATGCAGATTGAAAACATTTTAAATTTATAAAATAAAAGCTAATATGCAAAGCATGTAAGTGATTTTATTGAAAAAAATCTCCAGTAGAGAGAACTGCGTATCGTTCTTAAGTATTTTTCAAAGGCTGTATGCTTTCTCTATCCCTGCGACACTCCATTCGAATCTTGGATGCTTCGAAGCAGCACTTAATGGCTTCTGCTCTAAGTTCCTTCAGAATACTTGACGCTTTTACTTTCACATTTTCTTGCACTTCGATGCCGCCTTATAAAACAGACAGAAGTCGATCAGAACCCAACGGCGAATAATGTTTATAACTTAACAGTGGGATGTTATACTTAGTTAGAAGCTTCTTCATCGTATATAAATGGAGTGGCGCATTATTCGGTTGAAAAAAAACAACAGTTTTAGTGCGAATAAAGTCCTTGGTTTTATTTATATGTTTACAGAAGCGAGGCGTACTGCACTCGAAAGTTTCACACTAAACAGCTGGCAGCTACTGTGCGTATTTGTGCTATATCAGCGTCAGCCTCGTTATTCAATAGTCAAACCTTCAATACATATGAGAAAAGTGTCTCAATTTAAAGTCATGTCTTACTCAAAGATCCGTATGCCTTACATTTCGCTGTTATTTGAGTATTAACATATTTGTTTTTGTCTATATGCCAACTCACTTCTAAACACTTTCGAATTTGTTCTGCATCGCCCGAGTGGTTAGAGTGGTGCATCCTCACACAGACCTACTCTACTGTCATACTCTAATTTTTAAGAGACTCACTTTGCATACGGCATGAATTTGGTGCAAATCTTGAATTTACATGTGAAAAATGTTTTTAATGCACACAATCACGTTTTATTTGAAGCGCAGCTGTACACTGCATTTTGACAGTTCAAATTCAGTACGAATGAAGAAAATTTAAAATGCACGTTTTGCTATTTGGACATTAAGGTTAGAGCGTCAGTGCCACCGACGTTATTGTCAAAGCGTATTAGTGGATGTCGTTTTCGCTATTTTCTGTAGCCACTCTCACTGTGGCGTCTTCACTTCAATTATATGCTACTGACTGACTCAATGACTGACTGACTGACAAAAAGCAAAGAGTCATCAGTGAAAGTTTCTGCGTTCGCAACACAAACAAAAATAAGCAACTAACCCAAACGTTAGTAAGATGAGTATGAAGAGGTAAAGAGAAAAGAATTCAGTCAACAAAATGAACAAAAAACTTGTGAAAAAATTCGAAAATATTACAGCAGGGGTGCTTTGGGAAGAAGGTAGCTGGGTGTTTTACAGAAAAATTGTTGGTGTGACTAAGCGTGAAATGCATGCTAAGTAGCAGCCAAATGGACTAGCCGATGAAAGTAATCAATATATGGACAATCGATGAGTTGGCGAAAGAAGAGGAGGCGCCTGAAGTGTGATGAAGCGGTTGAAAACATGAAAAGGGCGCTGAAAAGTTGTAAAAATGTCATGAACGTTAGCGCAGCTAAGTGATACTTAGTAAAATATTGTACAAGCGAAAAGCAAACACTGCTGCACACTAACACGTATGCAAGTAGGTAGCTATGGGTAGTAGTAAGGCCATAAATGCAGATAGCAGTAAAGTCATAAATATTTGTCAATCAACCACCTACGTGCGCCTACCTACACTTTGGTAGCTTTAGAATTTGGTTTGAGCATTAAGTTGGGTGCTACAAAAAGAAAAATTATAATAATTTGGGAAAAAGCAGCTCTTGTGCAGTGAGTAGGTGAATAGCGCGCGCTGTGTAAGAAAAATTAAAGTATGCATTTAAATTTTTTTTATCACTTTTATATAATTTTTAAAATTTTTATTTCTTAAGCATTTGAAAAATAATAAATTTGATGCTACTTGAGGAGTGTCAGACTGGCACTTCAACCATTTCAACTAAAATAATAAATTATTTAACAAATAACTGCTTAGCAGCGTCGGCAACAAAGGCCTTCGGCTGCTTAGAAAGCATGTAAAATAAATAGCTATGCAAGAAAATAGAGAATAGTTCAAACGCCGTTTGGAATTTGATCTATCGATTTTTTTTACATAAAACTTTTGTTAGGTGTTTGGCTGAGTTTCTCATCCTATTTGTGGTGTGCGTCTTGATGTTTTTCCACAAATGGAGCGACTGACTCCGAACGGCAAATGGTTTTTATGAGCGGTTATTTTTGGGAGTTTTGGGTTTTTTTGGTGGTTTGGTGGTTTTTTTTTTATTTAGGGGCAAAAAATTAATAGATGGTTAGGAATTTAAGAAATATCTAAGCTGGCGTTTCGTTTGGAAAAAATTGAGGAATATCAAAAACTCCCTACAGTTTTCGAAACTTGAGTAACATTGGTTTTCAGATAACAAATTCCAATAATTTTATAAAACTGTTACTCAACACGAACCAAACCAAAGAGTTAAGAAAAACAATGTCTCAAGTATCAACTTTTCCGAAGACGCTACGGGGCTGGAGGATCTGAGTTTTGTTTGATGTGGAGTTAGAGTTTTAAATTTTTATTTATTTTTGCCCTCAGACTTTTATAATATAATTTAGACAGGAACTTTTTGGTAGTTGCGACCAAAAATTTACTTCAAATTCATTTTTGGTTGAGCCGATTTCTTTCCATTCAAATCGATGCACCCTAATGCTAATAGTTGTAAGTGCGGATATTTTTTGTGAGGAATGTTTTGGTAGTAGATAAAAAATGTACTTCAAATTCATTTTTGTATCAGTCTATACCATCTTTTTCCATTCAAATCGATCCTCTCTAATGCGGATGTGCGTATACTTTTTAGTGAGGAATATTTTGTTAGTAGGTAAAAAAAAGTGCTTCAAATTTATTTTTGGTTGAGCCGATTTCCTTCCATTCAAATCGATCCACCCTAATGCTAATAGTTGTACGTGCGAGTATTTTTAGTGAGGAATTTTTCGGTAGTAGATAAAAACAAAATGCACTTGGAACTCATTTTTGTATCAGTCTATTTTTTCAAGTCAAATCGATCCTCCCTAATGCTCACAGTTTTGTGTGCGGATATTTTTTTGTGAGAAATTTTTCTGTAGTAGATAAAAAAATGTACTTGGAATTCATTTTTGTATCAGTCTATTTTTTTCAGACAAATCGATCCTCCCTAATGCTCATAGATTTATATGCGGAAATTTTTTCGTGAGGAATTTTTCGGTAGCAAATAAAAAAATGTACCCCAAATTCATTTTGTATCAGTCTATTTTTTTGTCAGTCAAATCGATCCTCCCTAATGCTCATAGTTTTATATGCGGATATTTTTTTGTGAGGAATTTTTCGGTAACAAATAAAAAAATTTACCCCAAATTCATTTTGTATCAGTCTATTCTTTTGTCAGTCAAATCGATCCTCCTTAATGTTCATTGTTGTATGTGCGGATATTTTTTAGTGAACAATTTTGTGTTAGTAAATAAAAAAAAATATACTTCAAACTCATTTTTGGTTCAGCCCATCCCTTTCCATTCAAATCGCTCCTCCCTAATGCTCATTTTGAAAAAGCAACAAAAATTATCATTTAGGTAGGAGTAAAGGGTTAAAATGTACTACAAGAAAAAAAATCCTAGTTCAATTCTACTATAAAAGTTTGTGGACTGAATTTTATTTGGAGTCGTTTTATATCGGGTTTTTTTTTAGCTGCATTGAACTAGGGATATCGGATAGAACTTTGGTTTGACAACTGAGAATGATAAACTGCCCTGACATTTCTGTCCAGTACGATTTGTCAGCGATTCTGATTTCTTCCGAAATATGAAAGCAGCAGCCGTTGCGGTGAATGGCGCGCACCATGAGGCCGTGCTGATTAAATTTTTCGACCTAAAAATTAATTACCTATAAATCGGCGATATTAAGTTGGGTTTTAACTATCATACATTAGAGAAAACTCAGATTGCGCGGTCGTCTGCACAGTATTGGGTTAAGATCCACTGACTCGACCAATCTCCGGAGGCTTCAATACATCTTTTGCTTAAGTATAGCGCTAGAGAAGGCTCATTGACATCTCAGCCAATTGGAGTCAGAAGAAAGGCACATACATTCAACCCTGTCTCATGTCTAATCTCTTATAGGCTAAGTCTAATCACTGGTTTTTGATGAGGTACTGTGATGGGTAGAGCGCACAAAAGGCCAAGAGGTACAAGGGCAAACCTTAAACTGAATTTAATCTAAGCTAATCTAATTACATTAGACTAACTTTTGTGGGGCGCCATTAAGAATAAATTTTACGCTCACTATCCAGTGACAATTTAGGAGTTGTAGTAGGAAATCACAGTTGCCAGTGGAAAGATAAGTGATGAAGCTAGCGAAAATGCACTGAAAAATGAGGTTAAAATAGTGGGCTTTAGAGTTACTTGGGCTATAGAGTTTGCTTTGGAAGTTAGTTGAAAGCAATTGTGTTATGATTATTGACAAGGTTTACACTCTCCACTAAAAAAACAAAAACTCGTTGAAAAATATTTAGGCGTCTTTTATTGATGGTCGAAATAAATCAAACACCAAACGTTAGATAGCTGTGGCTCATAAATATCTAACCTGTGGCTCAAAAGTATTTATTCCATTTAATTTAATAAACATTATTTGGGTTTTCCCACTCTAATATTTTTTCTTTACTTCCACGCCATGTCTCCGGTAGCGCCAACTGGCACGAATCTCACCTAGGCCAAGAAATTGAGCTGCACAACTACGAAAAATCACTTCGAAAAGTAGTAAATAAAAATACTTAGTAATCGTAGAGGCTCTCAAATACAGCGGCAACTGCGAATGGCAACAAATGAGTGTAAAAACAATAAAATCGTGTAGCCATCGACTACGCATAGTAAATAAACAAATTGAAAGCCGACGAATAACAAGTGAAATTAAGCACAAAATATGCAAAAGACTAGGAAAAAGTATAAGCAAAAAACTTAAAAAAAAATACAAAAAAAAAAACCATACAAAAAAAAACATAAAAAAAATTTGTAAAATAAATAAACAAATAAAAGCAATAAAATGTAAGCGCGCGCCACTGAAAAGTCGTCAGTAAGTCAGTAAAATACTAAAAATAAAAATTGTGAATGTGGCAAGGAAGCAAGTGAACTTTAGTTATTTAAAGTTTCCATTTTTATACGTGCATTTATGATTTTGCTTTTGAATTTGATTCTTTGTTTTTATTTTTTATTTTTTTTATTTCTTTGTTTGCAGAGCAAAGTGCATATGCCAATAGCCTGCTAAACTGAAACAAAAAAAAAAACAAAAAAACAAACAAACAAAAGTACGTGCGGTCGCAATAGCATTTCACTTTCACCACTTGTCGAATTGTTTTTGGTTTTCTCTTCAATTGTTTTTTTCTATTTTTTTGGTTAGTGTGCAAATGATTTCAGTGCTACTCAAGTGCTTTAGCTTTGCTTTGCTATTGTGCTTCTTCTTAGTTTACCACTTTTCGGTTCTCACTGCGGTCTTAAGTTGCCTTGCCTGAATATTTTTTATGGTAGTTTGAGCAGATAATCATCTGATGACTGACAATGAAATTGAATTATTTGTAGTGACAGGTGCATGGGCAAACAGAGAAACATACATACGGAGACGCACGAATACTTAGATATTATATATGTATGAAAAGGAATACAGACACGCTGTCAAAAAAGTAATGGAATTTTACTATTCAAACAAACTATTTCGAGGTATGGTGAAAAAAAAAAAATTACGAGGTGGCAAATAAAGAATATTATTCGCGCATTTAAGCTAGTGAAATTGATAGAAAAAATGAGTTTTTTTGAAAATGGATTGGTGGATTTTGGCACACAATAAAGCACTTGCACATAATAACTTGAGCATAACAATGCAAAGCCATTTTCAGTTAATTACTTTGCAAATATTCAGTAATCTCAGCAGTCACCTGATATGGCAACTGCTACTTTTTTGCTCTTACCAAAACTCAAATACCAATTGAAATTATCCGTTTCACCTGTTTTTCGTCGTTAGTAGACACAGAAGAGAATTCGTGGTGAAAACTGAAGACGACTCCGTTAAATGCTTTTGCAGAAATATCTATTTTGGCGGAAGAACTAAGCTTTGAAATACAAGTATTTTATTTCGGAGAGGACCTACTCGTATTTTGAAGTTCATACAACAACTTTGAACGAGTAATAATTAAATGTTCTGCATTTTACTGACCAATTCCTGGTACTTTTTCGACAGAATGTATGTTGAAAGTATAGATATTCGAGGCTGAGTTGTATGGAGTAAATTCCAGTCCATCAAAGTGTGTGGCGAATATCGTATACCCTTTCAGTCTTGACGATTTATCTACTAAGTTCAATCTGACAAGGCCGAGTTTCAA